>JAQFYD010000109.1:0-29255 GCA_034694225.1 Bourletiella hortensis | reverse complement strand
CACTTTGGGGTCTTCGGGGTGATAGAATCTTTGATGAAATTGACACCTCCGCCTTTTCATATGAACTTAAATTAATTTTGGAGAACAATTTTTGACGCATTTTTAAAGAAACGGGATTGACAGCTATACTATGGACGTATATGAATGAAAGTTAAAGTTCAAAACTTATCCCCTTTCTTAGGAACGAAAGACAAGTGCTAGGAAGGAGGAAAAGTGTGGCAGGGATTACGTAAGGAAGAAACTGAATATTTAAAGCTATAGTGTATATTCCCATTCAGACGGGTGGAATGAAATGAGAACAGCGTCTGTATATACTTAGTAAGGTTTCAAGGTTCTTTTCCTATATGAATCAGTTTGATCAAGGATTCGGAACAGGGAGCAATGCAAACTACCCGACACTGATGAGCACTCTGTAGTAGTGAGGATTTCACACGCAGAATCCACTCTGCATTTTTGTCTCTCTCTCTTCTCTGTACACATCCGCATCCCTCTCTTTTTGTTTTGCACAGCAACATCATCTTCTCTGGCTTCCTCCTGCTGCATCCACCAAAAAGTCCCAATGGCAAAAGCATCTTTCCTGCAGTGTCTGTTATTATTATACTGACTGAGAGTATAGCAGAAACAGCAGCAACAAGTTCAGGTTCGTCTTGGCCAAGTTCTTCATTCCAGCAGGAACAACAACAAGAGCAACAAGTCATGTAGCGTGTGTTTGTGCCTCTGTTTGTAACGTGCTATTCGTACTGCCTCGCATTCCCCACATCATCTCATTTTCATCTATCTTCCCTTTAAAAACTGCTCTGTCTTAAGAAACGTGAGACCTGTTGTCATTCAAATTTTTTTACCATTACTTTTGCATGGGCATCAAAAAATTTGTATTCTATCAAGCCTTTATCCTAACACTCTTACATTTTTTTTCCTTCAACTTACTTTTTCATCTTTGAATTTCACTTTTTTTTCTTGATCACTCTCCTTCCTACTTCCCTACTGGTTGCTTTCATAGTATTTAAAAAAATATTTTTAGCTCAAATTTCACCGAGCAGGGCAAGCTAGTTGCGTGCATGTTAAGCTACTTGGTCATTGAAATTTGAGATTTAGAAGGCTCATGTGACAGTATTAAAAGTCATAATAATAATAACAATAATGCTAATAAGAGTTTGATCGCATTATACTAAAAGCTGTTGATGGTGATCTTATTACAGGAATTATTATTATTGCTATTGCAGTGATTGAACTTGAGAAGATTATAGCTCAAGCTTGGACTCAGTCAGTCGGCGTCGCTAGCCTGTGTAACTTGAGAAGTGATTATAACAACAGATTTTGGTGGAACTGGTGGGAAAGAAGTTTTACTAAATCCAAAGTGACAGCTAAGCGTGTTGAAGACGGAACTTATTGTACGTACATGAGAAGAAACATTGTTGACATGAAAGGAAAGGCAAGGGAATGAGAAGAAGAGGAAGAAGTCTGAATTCTTCATGAGTATTACGTGAATGGGTACGTGAAATGCTGTTGTCCAACTCATGGTACATGCAATAGAAAAGTGCCTCAATCATCTCATCTTTAAACCAACAGAAAAGTTGAAAGTTACTTTGTATATAATTTACAAGTAGTAACGCTCATCAGCATCATCATCATCATCTTCCCTGTTTTCTTACAAGAGTTAGTGTATGGCTGCCACAGTGTAAACTTTGTTGTCTGCACCGTTTTTTCACCCATTCGCCGTCCTTTCTGATGAAAATCAAAGTTGTTGCAGACAGGTGATGTCTATAGTCCACTGAATTAGTACACAGACACACTCAAGAGATTCTACATCTGACCAAGTTCTGGATTTTACAGTACTGACAAAAGGTGCCGGCAGCAACACGATTTTCGTGATCACTATCATCGACAGGAGCACTGAAGAGTAGTAAAAAGTCTTGTGTGTTTGTGTGTGGCTGTGTATACGATAATAGCAGTTCATCATGGTTCGAGTACGAAGTTGTTGCGGCTTGGGAGATGTTCGCCAAGGAGCAAGGAACATTGCCATCATTTCTATGGTAAGTTTTCCTCTAACAATCCAAAGCTCATTTTAGTTACATTCTCAGTTTATTTTTGCAAAGTGTTCACGGATGAATCTTTACAGTAATAATTATCGTTTAGCCCAAGTCCCTTTGCAATTTAATTTCAGTCGACATGTAGGGCGGGACTGTGATGCATAATTGGTACTTTGTTGGGAAGTTTGATGGCTGGTACCACCCTGCATATATTTAGCTATACAAAAACATACAGTGTTACAATGTAGAGGACGGAGTGTAGATTATTGGCAGGCTGACATTAACTCGCCGCATAATCGAGTCAGAAATAATTAGCGGACGTTGTTATACCGTCACATCCCAAATGCAGGCAGTTTTTCCCCTTTAAATTGGTAGAAACTGTTCTGATGAGGTGTGCGAAGGCAAATCTTGAGGTTGAGTATTACGTACCCACAATGCAGTACGATTTCATTTGAAAGATATCAAAACATGTGACAACGTTCCCCAGAAATGTCCACTGTGGTCAAAGGTTTGTTCCCAGCTAAAGTCTTCACATTCAAGAGTGTCACGTCCTCGTTTGCATCGCATATAAGATGTAGCTGCGCAGTACCTCATGGCTGGTTATCATGAAAATTTTGCGCTCATGTTACAAAGTCAGCTGTAATTATGTAATCGTTCATTACTTTGTATGATGGCCACTATAATTTCCATATATGGTTATGGAAGTAAATTCTTTGCAAGTTGTCGCAGGCTATCTTCTTTTTTTATAAATGTCAGCCTACAGAAGGAGGTAGGGCTGGCGTCGTTGTCTTTTATACTTAAAGGCCGTATATAGAGAGTTGTGTACATTCAATAAATAAATAAGTATAGAGAAGGTATAACCGTGGAGGCAATTCAAATATACGTGAATAAGTATAATCCTAGGATTTTTGGCTCGTTGAGCAATTAGAATCATTATTATGTGCTTGAGTGCATTCTGGAAAGACTAAATTGCCATGACCTTGGCAAGTCGTATCTCCTGCATTCATTTCCTTTAGATTCCATAGTAATGGGCTATTTTACTACCACCATCGTCATCATCTGCAACAAACTTGCATTACCACTACCTAGACTACACTGGCAAAAACTTGTGATACTAAACATGTGCACTTGACGACTCTTCTTGAGAGCTGCTATAGAAGTATATCGTCGCCATATTCATCTTCTGTACTTGAACTCCAGCTTTAAAAAACTTACGAAAGTGTGCCATGTAATTGAGATTCAGGGACGAGAATCTCTCTTTCCCTGTCTCTGCGTAGTGTAACACTGCATTTACGCAAAAGGCAGATGTGTGTTTGTGTAATGGCTATCGTAGTCACATACATGATATAGAAGGATAGGCATAGGTAAGAGGATTATGCTCGCAATTAGCGAAACTTTTCACGGTTTATAAACAGAGGAGTGGAAGGAATTTATTTTCGGGCCCGTTCTTACTCCTCTTATCTTCTTAAATGAAATGTTAAGCTCTCAGGTGAGGCTGTAAGTTATAAATCGTAGTTGTCATTATTTGCATATGCAAGCAGTACTTCCCAACCCTTCTGTTTACTTGAATCATCAGCATTAACAATATATCAAGCAGTGACTTGGCTACTGGCTATAACTACTACGGCCAACCTCACTGCATAGACGAAAGCAGAGCTTCTAGTTTTCTACTTGTTTGTAATTTCCTCTGTTATCATGGAACATGATGCAGTCATATTGCAGTAGTGGCTATGTTTAATTTTAGGAGATGCTTTTAGCACAGCTATACATCATCCACATGGAAAATATGTAGCTACAGAGTCTGGGCAGTCAGCTCTATGATAACTAAGTGCGAAGCACATCCGCGAATTATTTCCAAAATCAACAAACGATCGTATTCATGTCAGTATATGTAAACTTGTTCCTGTCAGACGTAATGGTGCCGTGGTGATTAGGACGAAGAAGAGCAGCAGCTTATTTTTGGCTTGAAACTTTATAGCTACACATGCTTCTTCATACATTGGCACCCACAAACAAGTGAACAAGGTTTTTGAGTAGGAGGTAGCCTTAATATGTCTTGAATCGAATGACAAATAATACAAAAAATGAGCCATAAATAATTAAGTCGCGAGCCATAATATTATTAGTAGTAAGACCATGTTCATCTCACACGTGCAAGGAGGAGTAGTACAGTGATACATTTTCAGTGTGACAAACTTTACACAATACATCTCGGGTGTATTCACGTTGAATGAGCCCATTGGAGAAAATTTTGGAAGCAAAGGAGAGTAAGCTAGGCCAAGGTTTCTTGATCAATGCCGACATGAATAAGTTATTAAACGGGAGGCGAATAGTCAGTAGTAAGGTCTTTCCTTGGAAGGCATACTGTAGGCTACTCCTAAAGTGTACTTTATACATTGTGGGTCGCACTAAAAGAAGTTGACTGTCTGTTCCTTTTCATATGTCTATGACAGAACCAGATCCACGGATCGTTTTCATGTATGCTACATTAGACCTTCGTAGTTCCAATTCTGCTTGTAGCAGCTTTCTGACCTTTGAAACACAGTTTCCTTGTGCTTACGCTTACATGTGGAAAAAGGCCGGTTGTAACATGAGGGGATACCGCCAAGTGCGTCTCATAAAATCAATTAGACAAAGGCTAAAGTTGGAAATGGACTGACTTCTTTATGGTGCTGATCTGGAGACCCTGCGTAATGGCAAAGAGCAACCGCTTTTATGATAGAAAGGAACATCTGGTTGTTCTATACGGTCCGTATATGTGTACAGCCCCCAAGTAGTCAATCAGCTCAATGGATTCTGCACATAAACACACATTACGAGTGAATCTCCTGTCGGTTGTTTCTGACAGGCCTGTTGGTTATTACAGCTGACGAAGGTCGTTTAATAATCCCCGGCCGATGTTTGATATTTTTCTTCGAATGTAGAACGGGAGAGAGAGTCTGCAGCCGGGCTAGAACATTTAAAATGGAACGTACACATAACTCTTACCAAGAACACATACATCAGCATCTGCCCGTTTTGTAAATTGTTTTTCGTTCGGTGGCTTCATGGGGTCACACACAGCTGACGAGATCCGATCATTTTCAAACACTCGCTTCACCCTGTCAACAGTCAGTTTATGCATGCCCGCTGATACCAAATTCCTGGAAAATTGATGTACCAACTCAGCTGTAAGAGATTTTGGCTATTGGACGGCTGGAGAACATATATGTATTCACCTTGCATCACTTAACATAATAAACAAGTACAACCGTTTGAAAGGCTTGAATGATTCTATCATGAGCATTGTTAGGTTATTCCATGTAGGTACACAACATTACTCACCACCAGTAGCAGTCAATGTAGGTAGAACGATCATCTGCACAGGTTCATAATCTACTGTGAAGGTTTCTTGTACATGGGAAACTAAGATTCCAAATTGAAATAAAAAATACAGAGTGGAATCCCATGTGAAACATTGTTGACGATAGTGAGGACGACAAGAACCTTGATGATGATGATGATGACTAGTGGCTGTCACGGGCACATGAAGAAGCTGTCACCAAATATGGGAAGGGTTCTCATCCAGCCGTCGTCCTTCCATTTTTGTCATTTGCGGATATCATTCAACAGGGCAATAGCCCTTTGGAGTAACCACAATAATTTCTCATGACAAAGCTTAGTACTCGTATACTTTTCATCACTGTCACGCTCAGGGTGTCATATGTACATTAAAATATGAGATCAGGTCTCATACGCTCACTTTGTCGTGTGCTCAGCTCACGTAAGGATGACTTAGGATGAAAGAACATGTCACTAAAGTAGTGTTGGCTACAAATTGGTATGATTCCTTTTTTATATGGTTTGTTAAGTAGAACATTAATTTAATTGATTCCGGTCATTTTAATCGATCATCATCAGCCAAGATAGGGTAGAAGATGACGGATTGTACAAAAGGATTCTAGCTATTCTAGCTGTTTTGGATGACCATAGTCAAGTGAGCTTTAGGAGGCACACTCAGTCCTACTGATCCAAGGAGCATAAGATGTTTATCTTTCCAATGACTGCTACAACAGACGATACAACAATCACCTGCAATGACGTAACATTCAGTAGAATTGGTGTTGCCCATGGGATGACAAGGAAGAAAAGATTTTGCAGACAGCCGGAGCTACTTCTTCTTCCTTCACCTGCTCAAAGCGCTTGCATTCACAAAAAAATCAATTCACTTGATTTCAAAAGGAAATAACAAAGGATTGGCAGGAGTTGAAAAGAAATAGTAGGGAGAGGGGTACACAACGGGCATGCCGTATAAGAACTACAAAATGACCATTCAGTAAGTCAGCCAGCATGACCCCATGTTTTTGTTATGCGTAAGTGGAAACTTATTCAACATGTTGGCGATTCATTGAAAATTCGTGCGATAGTTATACTATGAATCAAGTGTTTTCTTTAAGACGTGGTGCGATGATAAGATCGACCATTGTACAACAAAACATGGCTTGCAGATTGTATTCTGTCATCGCCTGTAGTTGTCCATCTTTTTTTGAACAGTCCACATTTTTTCTTCTTTTTCGTGATGATCTGCTCTGATGCTCTGCAAAAGAACATTAATAACGTTTCTCTAAATGCTCGACAAAGTGACGAGGAAGGATGAGTAAGGATGGGTGGGAGTTTAATTGACAGAATTTTGCCTTGTACACAAACTCGAAAGTTGCAAGGAAGAATCACCCGTGTGGTCAATACATTAACACTGTAAAAGGCTATGGTTCCACGCCATGGCCATTATTCATCGTTTTTCTTCCATGATGGTCCTGCTGGTGACGATGAGTTACAGGCTGTTCACTCTTTCTTGAACACCTCATCTTGCTTCGCTGTTGATGACGAACGTGATCTAGTTGTCATCTGATTTACTCCTTATAATACAAGACTGAACATCTTGTTACCTCACTATGCCATAATGTTTGGCTCTTGCAGCCTTGTCCACTTGATCTGATTTGTGTAAGCATTACAAAGTACTACCTCAGTCGCTCTGTGACAAGCAAGGTCGAGAAGGGAAATGCTTCTGAGAATGTTGTCGCATTTAGTGCTTTTACAGGCGTGTCAGTTTTAAGGATCATCAAGTGATGATGCATTGAAGATGCAGGAACTCATGGGTAACGACGTTCAATAGTACACAGAGCTCGTTCGACGAAGGCATTTTACGTATTTCAGGGTCAAACTATTTAAAGACTTTAGACAGATGGCGCCATAACCGCCGGAATCGAGCTTGACAACTCATTTGACTCGCCGAAGCCTATGTTTAGAGGATAATGAAATTTTGTTTTCTAAATTCCAGATTTATGACTTGCTAATGATGGCAGCTCTTCTGCTGATCCTCCTCTTGCACGTCCCATACCTGCCGTGGAAACCGGAGCCAGAGCAAAGAGACCCAAAGATTGAGAGTAAGTCCCAGAAGCATGCCATGCAATTTAACTGTGGTTATAACTAGCAAAAGGTTTGACGTCTATAATATATTTTCGTCTTCATTTACAGTTTATCAGATATTTTTAATCATCACCATCAGCATACGATCTCTTCACCTGATCCCAAGTTTTCTCCTACTGTACTCAACATGGGAGGTAAAGTAACGAAGCCAGTTTCATTGCAATTTCAAAATAATAACATTCAATAAACGTGCATCTAATGGCTCGCACATGCTACCCATTAGTCAACAGATCGCGTTGAATTGTGGGTGGAACCTGCACGTATAGATGTTGTTTTTGAGTCGCTGTTATGCTGATATTTTTTTACACTTTTATCCATCCTCCCATGGATTTCCACGGAGGATCTTTGATGCTTGTTTTCGCTTGTTATTCAGTATTGATTTAATTCTCCTTGTTCAAATTTTGTTGCAAACTGCCAATCCTAGGGCATTCTTTCAGAACATGGATCTGAATGATTTAATTTCTTTTCATTTTCTCTCTTACAGGAGATTCCTCGTGGAGTCAGTTTCTGGCTATTCATGGCTGTACTTGATGTGCTGATACATCTGGCATGGGTAGGCGTTCCAGTGTATAAGGAATGGCCTCTGGACAAAGCAGTCATCCTCATCACGTTTCTACTCATTGGGGTTATCATCATCCTCTACTTCATCGTTTGTGTCAAAAGTTACGCTGACTGGCTCCGTGACAGACATCACGACCTGAGGGCCAAACGGCGACTGAAAGATGACTACTAACTAACTGACTTCGCCTTGTGTCCCATACTGTATAATTAGTCGTATATGTATTTAACGTTGCCGCTATTAAAGCATTTATTCAGGATGTAATCATGTAATATGGAATGTATGTACAGGACCAAATTATGCCCCCGGTGTGGATGCTACGAGAAGAATGCTAGCATTGTACATGAGAGTTCAAGTTTTGTTCTTCAAAGTATTGCTAGTGACTGAACGACTTGATGTAGAATTACGTTGATGATGTGCCTAAAGGAGAACTCTGTAACGCTATTAATAGGAAACTCGAGTGTGCTTTCTTCGTTCATTTTCAAGACCATTTTAAATTAGTGCAAGAAATGCACGTAGACTCACTGATACTTAACTTCGAATCATAGTTTCTCCTCATGTCGCAAATCCATAGAGTCTCGTTGTTACTCTTTTTTTTTGTTACTTTTAATTTGTATCACGCTATAGTAAAGCTATGTAATAAGGAATGAATACATATTTTAAGCGATGCACCCCAAGCCACACAAACTTACACATAGATGCTTGAATCAAAGGCAGAATAAACTTCCCTGCAGACATTTCTTCATTAATGTATCAACAGTGTAACAGCAAGATTGCAAGAGATGTCACAAGCAGGGAAATTTGCTATTTTTGAGTGCCTCCGCAACCTAAAGTGCAATATTTTGCGATGTCCGCATGCTAAAATCGTGTACGCAATTCAACTTCACGCAATAAATCATGAATGTAGATGAGTTTCATGTTGTGAATCACAGCTTTATGCAATGATGAAAAGATGTAAAAACGTCCTCTAAATTGAAAATACATTACATTTAACTGATTTATTTGTACCACCCAAAATATGCGAGTATGAGAATAATACTAAATTTACAGGAGAAGATACTGGATTATATGTACTTTTGGTAGCTGAGATGATACACATGTTAATCACTCCTAGAATTTATAGACGCTAAAAAATTCGAAACACTGATTACCGGGCAAGCAATATTAATTCTTACCGCATTATACACTCATAAATTACTGGAAGTCAATATCACTATCACAAGCGGCATTCTATGTTAACACAAGCGGCAGCTGTAACACAGTTTTTGTGTTGTTGCATCAAGGCCAGGATGGATGGCAAGTGAACGCTCCAAGGGTCTACAACCTACGCCTAAAATAATTTATCCCTGACATGAAATGGATATAACTTGGTGAAATAGAAATCAAGGCAGTTATTTTGACTTAATTAATGCATTCTACTCCGTGTGAAGTGAAACACTTGCACTGGACAGCCAATTCCATTCCAGGATTCTCACAATCATATTATTTCCCACTGCTACCAAAAAAAACTCTAACGAACAAATTAATAAGCTTCTTCATTCTGAATCTTAGTCAATAGTTAAAATTCTCCAATGTTCCCATACCAAAAAAAAATCATCACGATACTGACTAAAATAAATATTTTACAATAATAACAACACAATCTCCATGTGCAATAATGATATGACGAAGGCCTGTGAAAACCAGCTAATTTACCGGTAGAATATGAGACCATCTGAAAATTAGTGACTATAGGCTAGTTCCTCGCACAATGGCGCATCCTGAGCTACGCGAACGCTCACATTTCCCCAAAAGCATGTTTAAAAAAGTTAAAAACCTGATATAAAATATACCTAATACGAGAAGTATGCTAATCAAACATTTCAACTACAAGGAAAAATATCCATAGCGAATATGCCAACGACAATTCACAAATACTTGCTGATACTGATACCTAAATCCATCCAAATACTTTTACACTAAAAAACAAGCCGAAGAGCAGTTAATTACTGCGATGATAAATGAAGAAAATAACTTGGATGCTTCTGTAAACCCTTCCACCTGGTAAGTTAGAATTTTGAGCACTGGCGTACAATCCGATCGCCTGATATCTAGGAAGCTGTTTGTCTGATATTAAAAAGTTAGAAGTAGGCCTACTAGGGCGAATTGTCTTTGTCGTATGTGAGCAATATCACAATGTATCTAAACTTCATCGAGAGTATGAGACATACGTTTTATCTTCTTCCGATTCTTGGGTTTCACTCCCCAGGCGTTACCCAGCCAACCAGTCCCATTGCCTCTTTTAGGGACAGATGTCTCAGAAGGATCAGACAGAGCCAATACCTCTGCGGTTTTAATTGGTTCGAAGGGTATGTAATTATCCAAATCGATAGACCTTTGGGGTCTACTACTTTCTGAGGGGAAGGCCAGGTCACTAGTAGTTTTTGAAAGCGTTTCAGATGGGTGCAACGGAGTAGATATGCCGAATATTGGATCCTTATGACGCTCATATGGTGGGATGGGTAGACCGAGCTGAGACATAATCTCGGACATAACACTATCACACTTGCCGTGAATCTTCAGTCGCGAGTATTGGTCTTTCGGTGTCCACTGAAGATTTACAATGCACAGCGCCGGTCTTTTGTTTGCAGGTTTATCCATACACCACAGCCAGGGGTATCGCCGCAGCACCTAAATCAATAAGTGAGCGTACAAATCATATTCGCCATGTTAATTTCGCCCGGTCAACTGACGTACCTTTAAGCTTGATCCGAGACAAAGGATGACATCCGCATGATTCGCATTATATTCAGCACCAGCCCAATTCAGAGGCCATCTTAAAGAACCTCTTTCCCCGAAATGAACGACTGTATCTTTTAACTGAGATCCACAATGATAACAATTTCGGCCGGTCCGATGTTCTCTTCTCCTTGTATTTTCAGTAACGTCAAACGTCCGCACGTATTCTCTATTGCATTTTACACAAACTTCTATGTACATGTTCCCATGAACTTCACTAAGGGCTTTTTTCGGGACACCTGATCGAAGATGAAGCCCATCACAATTTTGGGAGACGATGTGTTTCACAATGCCACGCCTGTACAGCTCATACAACGCCATATGAGTTGGTGTTGGGTCCGCAGTAGTGAGCAAAACTTGTTGTTCAGAATCTAAGCTCTGTCCCTTTTGAAGCAATGTCCATATACCATTAGGTCCCCTGTAATCAGGAATGCATGCAGACGTGGATATTCCTGCTCCTGTGTACACCACCAGGTAACTAGCATTTTCAATTATTGCTGCTAGTGCTGAGCACTTAGACTGAAGTTCATCTTCAGGATCTTCAAATTCACGAAGGCGGTCAATGGCAGTCAGTCTTCTTTCAAGGCGCTTCTCGGCTTCTTTGGCAAGTTCAGGGTACTCCAATAGCTTATTTTTTTCTTCTTCCTTCAAAGACTCGAACGGCTTCTTCAGAATCGCAGCCAGCTACAGAAAAAATATTCCAATCAACTTGTACCAAATACCCTGATTCAGATCATTAACAGCTTCCATACACCCCAACTTACACTTTTCACAATCGCAGATTCATGCTTCTTCAAGCAAAATGTCGTCTTGGATTGTAATCGTTCCGATTTGCGGCCGCCACGATAGTTCATTTCTTCACTCTGTAATTTATTTGCGAGTTCCCTATCGCTCTCTTCATAATCCAACGATAGTCCCTCTCTATCATCCTCATCATCCGACTTTTTCATAAAATCCTCTTCGCTCTGTTCCCTACTACCATGAGGGTCATTCGTTTCTCGGTCATTCAGTCCGTCTTCCATGATTTTATTGCTGTTTCGTATCACATAATTCTAACTGCCTTTTCACTCCGATTCACTCTCCCGCCTCAATTATTCGAATCTGGAAAAATATCATAATCATAATAGTAAACATTACCTGTATAATATACATTCCATTTTAAACTGCCCATTATAACACACTTTTATACAACGATATATCCACTCTTCCGATACATCATCCTTGCAAAATTTGCAAAAACCCATAGTTACACCGAAAAGTTATCAATCCAATTTGTTCAGTCGCTCGCTCCATCTCAGGCAACCGGATTCCCAATAATTTCAAAGTTACTCGCACCCTCTTTATTTAAACCATTTCGAAAAGTACTGCTTCAAAGTAATCAGTAGCTAACTCTTAATTATGATTTACAGTTATGCATAATATACTTACGCCAAAATCACTCCGTGTGACAACTAGAAGGACCTGGTGATGATACCTGGTACATGGGTTATTGATCATGGTAACTGGAGAGAAATTATAAATAAAATTCATGCAAAGCAACAGGGTGAGAGGCACAATAAAAATCTTTCTTGTTTGGTCACAACAACAAGAATAAATAACAGACTGATCAAAAACCAGTCTGCAATATGTATGTCTACAGAATTATGCAAAAAAGCACTGCTGATGTTTTGGGGGTCATTTATCTGCTATGTGATGATGAGAAGCTATACGGAATTATTGTGAGACTGAACTAAATAGTGCAATTGCACTGTACACAACATCTGACTATACGACTTGACCAACCCCAGCCAAGGTATGCTCCAAAGGCGCCTAATGAATGTCTCACCGCCAAAACCAACGTGTGAATTAGTCGAATGCAACCAAAACAATCAGTGCTTTCATGACGAAGGCATTCAACTTGGACAAAAAAAAATATTTTCTAACACAAATGGGTGACAATCCATAGAATAAAAATTTCCACCTGTTTCGAGGATCTGAATTGGAAGAACAAACAGCTGACTGACTGAGACAGAAAACTGAAAATGAGTGGGCCCGCCGATGGATCCGCCAGCCAGGAAGCAGTGACAGCTCAAACAGATCCGAACGTTCCTTCCGTCCCAGCTTCAACCATCAAAAAATTTATTTTCCGATCCAAAAGAAGATTCCCTGAGGATGCGAATGACTTTGATTTTAGTAGCAGGCGAGGAAGCACAGATGATAATGAAAATACAGAGACTGTTCTTGAAATTCTAATTCCGGAGGTAACTGACAATTATGATTTTCAAAAGGAAACTAACGATTTTTGGTGTTTCATTCCTGCATTTGGTTAGCTGTTTTACTTTAACCAGATTATGAACTGAACTGGGCTTACATAAGCTGTATGTAAGGTCTGTAGTCTGTGGGGTAGCTTTGTACGTAGGTAAGGAAAGGCAGTCTTTGGAATTGATTAGATTAAAAATGAGCATCATCATGTGCTTCCATGGGTAATTAGGTCTGAGTTATTTTATGATCATTAAGGTCACAATAGAATTGCTTTATAGCAGCAGAAACCGGAGTTGACCTTGTAGTGTTTTACTATTGTATGTAGCAGCAGTGGAATGGCATGAATGAATGTTAGTTCTTAGCTTCTAAAGTAGCGGCATTCATGCTAGCTACTGAAGCTAGAATAACGGGGTAATGGGGTGACATGCAATATTTCCTCCTTGTTTTTTTTTTCTTTCAGTCTGTTCACAGCTTATTGTGTTGATCTGTATAGTTTCCTGTATAGAACAATAGAAGTTAATCAAACTATTCGTTTCTTAAATTAAAAATACAGATCTCGCAGTATTTACTGGATATGCAGTGCACTCGAAGTCAGTCAGTGCATGGGAAATGTAGACAGGGAAATATGTTAGATCGATTTTGCAGAATATCGACGTAGCAGTTCAGATTGAAGGGGATGTGATGAAAAATAAGCGAAATTTCATAATTATTTGATATCTCACTTGTATTTTAGCTCAGTTTCGGTACTGATTTGATGTAGTTAGTTTTTTCGTTGTTTGCAGAGAATGGAAGCCAGCTACGGCCTCTATGTGTGGCCATGCGCACCAATCCTTGCGTGGTATTTATTTGAACATCGGAATTTTCTCCGTGGAAAAAGGGTAAGTTACATGTAAATTTTGTTTTTAATTTAAATTAATGAATAATGCATAACTTTTTTGAATGTGTGGTATTTAACTTGAATTTGTCAACATTTTGAGATCAACTCTGGTGTTTTGGAGTAAGCCCAAGATTTTGAGGCAGAAGAATGTATGGGGAAAGTTATATGAACGAACCAATGTTGCCATGGATTCGGAGAAAGCGAAATGATTATTCGATTATAATCTGAGGAGTCTGTTAACTTCAAATGTTTTTCTTCGTAGGTGTTGGAACTAGGTGCTGGAACTGCTCTACCGGGGATTTTAAGTGCGCTGTGTGGAGCTGATGTAATTCTTTCTGACTCTGGGAAACTCCCTCATTGCTTGCAACAGTGCCGAAAAAGTATTGAAGTTAACGGACTGATCGAGAAAGTTAAAGTTGTTGGAATAACCTGGGGTCTATTTCTCCGTGATATAATTCAGCTGCGGGAGCGGGTGGACCTTATTTTGGGATCTGATTGCTTTTTTGATCCTATCGTCTTTGAGGATTTGATATCCACAATTGCTTATCTCCTTGGAAGTAATCATAACGTGAGTTTCTAGTTTAATTTAGCATTTTTTGTTGGGGGATGATGGATAACATTGGTTGAATTGGTTTCTTATTTTTGCGCTTGCAGGCAAAGTTTATTGGAACGTATCAGGAGAGAAGTTCAGATTGGTCCATCGAGCCATTATTGAAAAAGTGGGGACTACGTTGTAAACATATTCCATTGAACGAGCTCGCCAGCTCCTGTGAAGTTGATCTTGTTAGCTTGATGCAAGATCATACAATCCATTTGATAGAAATAACACTAGAGGAATCTGTTTGAGTTTTACAAGCTTTTGCGACCATGTCTGGAGCAGGACGACAGGTTTTCAAAGTCTTCGTGGGAAATTTGCCTTGGACTATTTCGCCCGCCGAACTTCGTAATTTTGCCTCGAAATTTGGTCCAGTTCAGGGTGTCAATGTCGTTTTCAATAAGAACACCGGCATGAGCAAAGGATATGGGTTCGTGAATTTCACTACAAGGGATGGATTCGACCAGGCCACCAGTGGAGGCGCCGGAAGCAATTTCTTGGAAGGCAATTATTTGAATATTCAGCCATATTTAGACAATTAATTGCTGTTATTTATTATGTCGTAGTTTTGTACTTATATTGTATGACACGTTTGTTTGAAAGATACAGTAGCGCATAAAATGAGGAGCAAATACATTTGTTGACCTGAACGACTGTGATTTTGAATCTACACCCTTGCGGGTTATTTATCCTGCAAGTTATATGCATATGTCACGTATTGACTTTTGTTGCCTTTGAAATCTTGTTTCATGCTCCAACATCTGCAAGCGGATAGAATGCGACAGGGATTGCTTGCTTATAAGCTATACCAGAGTGAGCTAGTTTTGACATCAATTTGCAAATTACTTGTGTACATTTTAGAAGTGATCTTGTAAAATTGACACATGCGATAGTGGTCAGTTTTCTGGTATAGATCCAGGCAATCGTGACGTTGTGTAAGGTACGTCTACCCTTTTGACTTCCTTTGCAGGAGGCTCTTCTTTGAAACTGGATGCGGTAGCTGGTGGAGTCGCCATAGGAACCACTGCTGCGGATGATGATTTTCGCGATGGGGGGGCGAAAGTTGATATCGGAGCTGGTGCTATTGATGACGATCGGGTAGTTTTAATTGCTGCGTCAACCAAATTAGGCTCCTTGTAGCTTAAGTCAGAAATAACACTTGGCCGTTTGTCAAATCTTTGCCTAGCAGTTTCATTTCGGGCCGATGGTCTAAGTCCCCTTGTAGCGTTCTCAATATCCCTTAAAACAGTTTCAGTCGTTCGCCTCTCATCTGGTCTTGCAGTATTAAGCCTTGTTTGAGGCCGAGTAGATTGAGTTAATGATTCGGCATCTTGTGACTGTGCTTCTTCTGGAATGTCCGCCGGAATCTGCAAACACTTGTCCCCTTTCTCCTCAATGCGTTTTAGCGCTTCGAGTAATTCCGCTGCAGCTTCCATCTCATCCATATGGACGTGAAATTCGAGCAGGGGAAAGTATTTATTGTTTTGTTGAGCATCAGCCAGAGTTGTTATGCTTGAGCTACGAGAAGCAGCGTTAGAGCCAGCGTGTTGCAGGCCGGGCAAAGAGCGTTCGGAAGGCCGGGCAGAATAAGGATTCCGAGTAAACTGGCGACTTGCAACAATGAACAAAGGCATTTGGCCTGATGCTGCCATGCTATCCCAGCGAAATTTTATATTAGCCGGTGCTGCGGGGTAAAATATTCTTGGTGGCATTGGTCTTAATGGATATGGCTGTAGCTCCGAAGCTCCGCGAGACCAAAATGGCTCCCCCGAATAAAAACTTGGGTCTACGTACGGCCCGTTCATTGTATTCCGTTTCATCCAATTGTTCCTGTAATAAATATTAATTAGGTATCATTAGGCTTATGCTCATAAGATTCCAATGACGTAAACGGCATAATTGCTGTCAAGGTTTTATTTCATCATTATAACTATGGCTACTTATAGGTGAAAGGTCGAAGCAGTTCGATAAAGAATGAAAAGCATTATTAAATGTGCTGCCAACTTTCCCCACATTATTCAAGTCTCTACATAGCACTTCAGTACTTTTTACGCGGTTAGACGAATAATTCTTTAACGCAGAGGTCGTAAGAATTTGGTCTATTTATATTCTGAGAGCATCAGCATTGATAATTACAAACGAATATATTTCGTCTGTAGTGAAAACTCGCTCGCGAAGTTGGTAGTCAGCAACATAGCGATTGTTTCTTTGGGTTGAATGGGATGGAATAATAAGCTCGACTTAAGGCATGGCATCATGATCAACGTGATGAGGGTCGTGATATAAAACTAGGATACTTTTCACCTTCTACCGCCCACCTCCTCCATTATTAGCAACACGCGTTTTGCCAGGCTGTGACAATTAATAATTCAAGGCAAGCTTAAAGGACACTTATGAGCTCCATGGAAAGTGCCGACAGTCAACTTGCGTGTTTCCATAGAATCACAAGTTGACGTGGACCTTTAGCATTTCGAGTGGGCCGTATGTTTATGCAATAAGAAACTCATTAATAGTCGTAACCGATAAAGACTAAACATGATAAACAGTTTCTGATGGGTAACCGAAAAAGAGTTCAAACCTATCTAGTATTTTACCTATAGGGAAAAACGGGGTAAGTAGCTACAGTTCTGAGGCACTAAAAGTGGAGGATGGCTATTAAAGTGGGGAGGAGGGATAGGTAGAACGTTGTGCATGAAACTATACTTTTGTAAACTTATGACAAAGTAAGAGGATTACTCGTATTTCCATCATATTTCAAAGAAAATGTATGATTAAAATACTTACAAGTGAAAATGGCCACATGTGAGTATGTAGAGCAAATGATGAGGCAAGTTATAGGCCCAGCAGAAAAACACGATGCAAGAAGTGCCCAGAACAATGAGGCAAATGAGCCCGACCGCAAGTACCAACTTGTAGGTGTCAGAATAGCAGCAGTAAGGATCCTGGTCAAATCTATCATATTTTCCATAGCAACACAAGTCGCTGACCGTCCACTGAAAATACATGGGGCACTGAACGGTTGCGTTGAGCGGAACTCCGAAAATGTTCACAAAATATTTTTGTTTTGTACATTCTGTTGAATGAACTGGTTTCCAAAAGAAGGCAGAAATGGCCAGAACTAAGATTAATAAACTTAATATGTCTCCAGAATTCCATGACCACGGAGCCCACAATAGTATGCAGTTGTTTCCCTTCATTTTCTCCACTAACTTGCTTTCTCACTCTGGCAGTTCCTTCTGACAGGCTCTTATTTAAAACTACCGAAGTTAGCAACAGAAGATGAGGTTACGTCAGGAGAAAGGGCCCAAGTAATTCCATCATTTACTCTCCAGTGCAAATTGCTAAATATGATGGGTTATGATGATGTAGGCGCAATATAAGTCTTGAAAAAGTAGCACATCATGCCAATGACCAGGTAAAAGCGGTTATAATGGGGCTCTTCTTATAGTAGTAGCTTCCTGCACCGAGGTTTTAATCCAGCTGAATTATTGAGTTGTCGCCAGGTCCCGGAAATGTCGCTAACCATTATTTATTAAATATTTGGCACACTTAAACTCTAGAATGGCTTAAAATTAACACCCCCTCCGGGTCAATATTTCTCGTCGGAATTGGCCTATTCATTACGTTTCGTAACAAAGCAGCTTTTCACTTTAGAATGTTAGTTCCTTTCCGGATTCTTTCAGAGCTGACACTTGCAATACTCGAATGATGTTAGAAGTGTACTTCGGACACCAAACAGAAGACTGAGTTCCGGATTGATTCTTACAAAGAAAGTTACTACATGATTGGATTAAAATTAAAGAGACATGTCCCCCCGTATTGACCAATACTTTGTATGAATCGGGTACGGCAAAAGCTTAGCTATGTCGCTCAAACGCTCCCGTTCTCAAGTGTAACCCATTCCGGAATTGCCCACTTTTTCTGCCCGTGCGCTGACAGTCCTAGCCGTCAGCTCTCAACACTGTTCTTTCTACCAACTTGACGCTACATGTTCGTTAAAGTCTCCATTATTATTCCCTCCGTTTCGGTCCCTCCACTTAAGTACAATCGGTAGGATGTGATTTTGGCCAAAATTCTACTCAAACAGAGAACTTACTATTAATGAACGGAAAAGCAAACATTGCATGAGGTATGCGGAATGAGTATAGCTTCTTACTTGTTGTGAGCTTTAATGTCAAGCCTGTTTAAAGCCCGAAGGAATAAACTCTGACCTATTTTTCGTGTTTAAAATTTGTTTACTTTTTGACTTTGCATGTGAAGTCAAACACGACCGCAAAGTCCGGAGAATTCTTGGTCGTATGAGCTTCCTCTTGCTACTCTTCCAGTACTTTCTAGTAGATCCGTTCTCTGTATACAAATTTCTCTGTATTTTTTAAAAATTCTGACCTTGAAATAGTTGCCAATTTAAATGGCTTAAATTTCCCGAAGCTAATTCATGACTCTATGGAAATTCAACGGAAATGGAGCAAAAGCGCAACGTTGGATGACCTTCCATAATGATGAACCCAATGCCCCATCATCGTCAGTAACAAGTTTACGGAAGATGAATTAGCATCAGCTCTACAATTTTGGTCCTTCAAGGACAAAACAGTTGCCAGAATCTAATGTCTATGATTTGAGCAAACACATTTCGAGTAAAGCACTTACGATTCTGATGAGAAAAACATCATGGAATCTTTCCATTACTGTAATTGAACTTTGTCCAGGTTTCCTCAATCCATTTTGCAACTAATTACCCATGGCAGTTTCCTCTGTAACTTTCAACATTCAAGGACAAAAATTACTAATAAGTAAAAGTATGAACGATGAAACCTGAATGTCTCCATACAAAGGAATTATTTTAAGATGAAAAACGTTTATATAGAGAGCTTTTTTCCGAGATATTGATCATCATTTATTTCTGGGTATTATTGCATGTAATACATTCCAAGTAAATACCAGACAGTCGCTCCAACTCAGGGACAAAAATGAGTTAAAAAATGGAAAAAATAGACATTTCTGTGCAACTTACCGACATGGTTCATAGCTTTTTTACATGGCTTGGGCATAACTTCATATGAAGGCATAGCTAACCTTTTTGCAATTCATGTTCTACAAGCACGAGTGCCAACTATATTGACATTGAGCAATCGATGAATCGATTCCAGAGCTATTCACAAGCTTCATTATTTATTGAGCATTGGGTAAATCTAGAATTGCTGTCCTCCTATGTATACAGGAGCAATAGTTGGACATCACATTGTCCATTTGTGTAGTTAAATACTTCTAGTGACACGCATGTGAGCAACTCGCTCAAGCTCATACACAGGCATGAATAGAACAAAAGAAAGAGCATGAAGGCCCAATGCTATACTGTCCATTTGTTCATATGCACCTGGTGTGAAACATTGATTAAGATTAAGAGTTGCAATCTACATTAAATGACTGATTAAATGTCTTATTGTATTGAATAATACTGGAACCGGGATAGTATGACACGATTTCCGGGGCTTGATGGTTATCGCGAAGTATGCAACTAAAGACCAGTGGCCATGATGAACACGTGAAAGGCACAAGAGTACATAATGCTATGAATTAAGATAAATTTATTTACTTTGCTAAATGCTTGACATATTAATTTGCGAACTATTAGAGTTCAGAACTGTCGTCCAAGGCCTGTTTTGTTTAATCATACCTTCGAACCTAAGCATGTACAGGACTAAGTAAAGGCTGTTTCAGTAAATAGACAAAGCGAGACGACTGAATTTGAAGTATTTTGGGGAGCTATTACAAAGACCTTAAAGTTCCATGAAGATGAGGCGACTCAAACTGGATAAAACATCATTTGCGATGAATTTTCCAGTATACACGAGTTCAAGTCATGACCATAGCCCTCCACAAATCTGAAGAGCCTTTTTTCCAATGTACCACAAGGAATTATAAAGTTCATCTGAATTTTAAAGGTCAACATGATGAGCTTAATTTTTTTGTCACTAAAAAACTGACTATTTTGATCCATCACAATAGACGGATGTAAATGAAGGTGAGTAATGAGATATGTCGGGCATATTATCATCTGTCTCATACAACCAGCTTCCTGAAGCATCTTCACTTGGAAGGGAGCTCGTTCGTAACCAAATGCTACATCGTTCATGGTACTTAAAAATTAGATGCCGGAAAAAACCATGGCATGTTTTTATTCAAAGCTGGAGTTCCATTGAATGACCGCCGCAAACGGGGATTTACTTCAGTAGACAGTCGCCGGACTGGAATAATTTTTAGTTCCTCCTTTTTACTTCTAAGCCTTTACGTCTCCTATGTCCGGCCTCTGAGATTAAGGCCTCATATGCTAAATTTGACGTTTATAGTTAAATACACGGCTTATCTAAAACTTATAGGAAAGGATCAGAATCCTAAAAAATTCCAGATAGACCCTCCCTCACACCTGCATAGTCCAAGCCGCCGAAGAAGGGGTAAAAATATTTGGTCACAAGTACGTTCATGGAAATAATCCTTTTCGTAAAGGTCTAATTGGGGCACGAAATTTTTTAATCCTTAGACCTCTCCAGAGACCTGTTCTATACGTAGGTCACTGTGCCTACCCAAATTTTCGTATAAAAGGGGACCCTTGACTGTCGGAAGTCATCATTCAGCTTTCTGCCTTCTCAGCTAAAGCATCAATTTGAAAAACTAATCAATTTTTCAAACCTTTTACAAAGTTCTCAAACTTTTCGAGTAATTTTCTCGTTTTTTTCAATTCAACATGAACACGTACGCTATTGTCCTTTGCTACTCCCTCTGGTTTACCTACCAAGTGGCTACGGATCCCATGCCCATGGATGGACGCCGTTTCAACAGACAAGCCATTGAAGCCATCAACTGTAAGTATTTTCCAAACTGTCCTTAACTTATTACATGACTACTACATGTGAAATGTTAGTGTAGCTGAATCGACACAATTATTACAAATTCTAATCATTCACCTTTTCTTATGTAACAGTTACTGGTGGCGGCGCTGGCTCAGGAGCAGGGACCGCTAATGGTACAGCACTAGGAGTCGACCCAGCCGGAAATGCTTCCGCAGCTATAATCGTTGGCTCCATTGGAAGCGCATCCGGTGGCTCATTCCTCGCCGTAACTCCTGATGGTGGTGTCAGCGAAGGTTCTTACGGGACCGGCATTGGACAAGGCGGTGGTAGCGCAGCAGCCGGCGGTGTTAACGCCTCGGCAGGACTTGACACATCCGGTCTTGGATCTGGAAACGGAAGCGGCCAATCTGCTCAACTGGTCATTATCCCTATTCCACCCCCCACTCCAGCTCCAAATGCGACCATGAAAGCTGCCCAAAGAGCAGGCCGATTCTTCTTTCCCTATGTTGGCTCAATCGGAGGATATGCTTATGGCGGTCCCTACTATGGCGGATACAGATACGGAGGCTATCCCTATGGAGGATACGGATACGGCGGATACTACGGTCTCGGAAAATAAGTTCTCCTCTCTGGTCAACATGCCTCAAGGATGATTGTAAAATTGAGTATATATTTTTATATATTTCTCCTGGCTTTTCAAGTCTTTGGTGATGCCATATATATATAGCTATAGTCTGAGAGTATGGCTAATTATATATTTGTGATGGATAAAAAACTGCTCAACTTTTATGTTGTGTCAATAAAATCCCCATAACAGTCTTTAATTTCAAGTCTTTTGGTAACTTGATATCCACATAATAATATAACACCTTATTCATGCCTCATTACATGTACCAGCATGTTCCTTCTCCTCCTCCGCTTCATCATCATCACCATGCTTTTCTCCCCTTGATTAAAATATACGCTCCATTAAAAGGCACTTCTTTAACATCATCTTGAGCCACATCAGAGTGCAGTGGTTACATATAGCTAACATTTATATTGACTGGAACACAGTATTCATAATAACAATAACATTATGAGGAAATAAGAAGAGGAAGAGCTTTAGGAGGAAGGGTAACAAAAACACGATAAGTTTTCAGCTGTAAGCCAATCGCCCTAAATAAGCAGTAGCAATAATCTCCATATTGTATAATAGAAAAATTTCTCATACACTTTCCCAACTTTTCCAAAGAATTTAAAGCTAAGAAACTACTAGCAAAAGGACAGAAGTGTATTTCAGATAAAGAATCGTCATATGCTATAGGAACAAAGCAGGGCGAATTTCACGTCCTATTTCAATTTCCTTCATTAAAATTCATTATTTAAATGTTCGTGAGAGGTTGGAGTGGAAGGTAAAAGTTAGTGGAAGATCAGTTGAGATATGGAAGGATTTTTGAGTTTTTTTAGTCATCTGATGAACTGGAAAACATTGCTTTGTCAATGAACTTTTGAAATATATTAGGTCGTTTAGGAAGAATGTCACGATTTCGGCGGCGTATCCCAGCAAAGACAAAGGCCAGTTCTTCAATCACATCCAAATCTTCATCATTTTCTTCCCGACGAACCTTGATGCGACGAATTTCCTTATTATGCAGCTCTTCCCTCTCATATCGCTCCAATGCCTCCTTCTCATTGACCTCATCGTTAGGAACTGGATTTGGGCGACCTTTCCGCAAACAAATAAATTGCGCATGAGGGCTAAAGCCAGGAACGTTACACACGACGATCGCAGCGCCCTCACAATAGCATTCACCAAGTAAACCACAGACACTTCGGCACCATATTATCCCACGTTGACACCAACATTAGCACTAGCTGTCGTAGGGTAAGCTTGCAAAAACTGGCTGTCTGTACTAAGAAACTAGAATTATTTGACTTTGTCACTTACCATGCACCATGGATGAAAGAAAGGACAGGATGGCTATGAAGACAAATAGCACGTGGAGGCTCCTCATGGTACTTAGTATGGTGGAAGTCACCCTCCTATTGGCACTGTCTGTGTAACCAAACGCTGCTCAAATGGCAAATTCGCACACATTGAACCAAGTATTAATTGTATCTGTGTGAGAGATCTTACTGTATGTATGTGTGTTTAATGGGTAACACAGGTGTATTTGGTGTGCATGCGAATATTTCGTAAGGTAAAAAAATGGTCGCATGAATATGTTTTAAAGGGTTACTGCTGCTACGAGAAAAGATTTTATTTGACTGCCGAGTCAGTCATTCCCCTATGTGTAATGACGATGATGAAAAAAGTTTTTATTTGTCTCCTGCATTGTGAGAATGCGAAAAAATATGTCAATAAAATAAAACTGATTACGCATTCACAACTGCAGTTTTTCAGCCTGCATGCTCACCCATGTTAAAAGTCTTTAAGCTGTTCCTATATTCCTACTCTCTGCTCTGCGGTTGTATTATTATGGCAATATAACGCTTGTTGTCTAAGCTGCTGACTGTTCTTCCACACTCTCCTCATGTCCGTTAACATAATATTATTATTGTTGTTAAACCTCAAAAGCCATGTACCAGTTAAGTAAATAATATAAACTTGCCTTTGTATCTCGCCCCTGCTCAACCAATCTCACAGATTTCCTCTTTGTGCAAATCCGATGACCTTATAACGTAATAATAATAATAACGTTACCTTCAACATAAACTTGAAATAGGCTTTAAGTAAGATGATTTCATCTAACTAAGACTTAAGCATATTTCGTATGTATTTAGTGTATAAACATTTGGCAAAGTGCCAAGTAAATATTTGAGTAATGGATGGATGAGCGTTAAAGGTAGTTAGTAATAATAACAAAACATTGTGTGTATAATACTGAACGGAATACCTGGGAATAGTGCGGCCAATTTTTACGTTGGGACCAGACAGAAGATCTGCGGAGTTTTGGTGACCAGTTTGACACTGAACGTATGGACGGGACGAGGACGTGATGGAACTCGGGGTGAAATGTGATGAGGGAGCAGCATGCAGTTTTTTTGCAAAATAGAGATTAGAACAATATCAAACTGCTGAATTTAAAAAAAAAATCTGTTGTAGGTTGACCTACATTGAGGATTCATATTCTTTTGAGTTTTTTCCTTCTTAATCATGCTGCATTGCACTTTCCATTTGATTACATTTGCTACAATGTGTATGCGAGGTATGAGGCGAAGAAGGAGATAAGGTGCTGGAGTTGAGCTAGAGTCAGCTTTCACGATCATTGCTGCTGCTACAACTGCTACCCTATGACTGCCTATGCTTACGAATCATTTTCTTTATCAATGGATTCCTTTGGTATTGCCATTTGGCATCTTATTTACTATGAATCCAATTCTGTCAGCACTTGCACGGATATACATTTATGCAAGTTCAATGTCAAAGATAGTAGCTTTACGACGCAGTCATTGAGTCATTAGCTGATTCCAATGCGAGTTAGTCTCTCTGAGTCGGCAATATGTAGCTGTAATAGCCAATTCGCTTATGAAATTGGCTTTTCCGGTTGGTTTCCGTTGAAATTTCTGCAAAAGTTAAGTGTACTGCTTAAATATCAGGTGTTCGTGTAGCTACGTGTATAAGTTGGAGCTATTCCATATGCCGTACTTTTTGCTGTATCATGCTGCTAAACATATGATGAGTGTCACTCCAAATTGTAGACGGATAAGGCCTGTTGTACATTAGTGAATGAACAAAAAGTGCAAATGCCACGAGTCATCAGATACGACTCTTCTGAAGGTCCGCAATCTTCACCCTGCAATGCTTTTCCAATGAATTATGTACGAAATAATGATATAATGATGGGCATTAGATGATTGGCCTGATAGTGCAGCAAAGGAATGTACCGTGTCATGGGGAACACATGTATGAGTCCATTGCCACAGCAAAGTTTGTGTAATTCGAGCTCAAAGTTTTATGTCCATTCGACGGTTATTAGACGATAACGTATTTATTATTTGTATCATGAAAAAATTAAGGGCCCCAAGAACAAACTTTTAGACCATCGCAGCATGCACGAGGTCAAACCGAATGTATATTCAACCTCCGACAGAAAAAAAAACGGAGCTACAAATAGCTAAAGCCATCTTCAAACTAATCGTCGTTTATATTTCCTCTAAAAGGGCGTTCATAATTTTCAATCGTTAGATTTTTAGCCCGCCTTATCTTTGCTGGAACGTAATATTCATCATCATCAGCATCTCCTGAGGGGTATGGGCCAAGCTTTAGAATTTCAAGTCTGGAGACATCCAAATACTCTGGAGTTTTGGCGTTGTAACGGCGGATGAAATCTACTTCATCCCCTTCGTCAACACTTTGACTTTTCTTCTTAGGTCGTTCCCCATTTACTCGTACGCGATCGCTATAAAATGCTTTCTCGATTTTACTTGAATTCAAATCCAAAAATCAAATTATTAGCTTCTTAGAAAGGTTATGAAAATGTTAGATGATGACGGGGGAAAACTGTGGTCTTACTTCCTCGACATGCCCAAACCGGCTTTCAGTACTGCATCGATTCGATCAGATGCTAGTCTAACCTCAATTATTTTGTCTCCTTTCGCGAGAAGTTCCTGCTCCAATTCATCATCCTGAAATAGAAAGTAAGAGTTCAGTCACCATGTCTGTCTTGAAAATAATGGAAGAATCACATACATGCTGCATACAAATGAAAATTTACCTCATCGCGTTCTTCTTCCTCCTCCTCCTCCACAACAGCCCTCGATTTTTTAGACTTTTTAAGCACAGTTCTACTCGTTGAGATGAATCTATTGCTAAGTCCTGTAACTCTTGCTCCAGAGGGAGCCACAGACTTCGGCAGTGTCGGCCGGTTGCTTAAGGTAGAGCAAGCAAATTGGGGTACTTTAAGGAAGCATAATCTATAAATACGAGAGCCAGCCACAGATACACTGTACACACGTTGACCAAGGGTTGCTGAGGCCAGAGGTCGAAATAATGACATGATAATTAATAATTACAAGTATTTTTTTCCAGAATGCCAGCAATAATAATAACACTGTCGATACAGTTGCAGGTTACAGTATTATGGACCACCGACATGGCATTTAATCTTCCCGCCCGCAATGAAATCTTCCGTAGTATCCGGAAACTGGGTATTCAGTTTCATAACTACGGGTACACCATGCTTAAGCAATGTCAGTGCAAATAAATTGCGTCCTTGTTCACATTAATGAATTATAATGGGTCTGTACATCCCTAATCTCAAAGTGATGGCTAGTCATATTACATCCATTGTTCAGATAAACTCGATGAGCCGCATGCCGGGTATGGCCACTGTCCAGTGATACGGTGTCATAACCACTTCCTTTGGCGAATTTTTTCAGTCAGCCCAGTAGAGCCTCTGTGTGGCCCTTTCCTCTCCCTTGGGGTAACGTTGACAAATCTTCGATGTAAAGGACTTTACCACCAAAGAGCTTATTCAAGGACCTCCATCCAGCAATACTCTCTACTTGATTTGTTGTATTCTCTTTGACGTACATTAGATGGTAACCTTCGTGCTGCTGTTTTCTCACTCGTTGTAAGAAATCTTCAGGCTCCACGTCCCCTCGAAGATGTTGTATTACTGGCCAACATGCCGAAATTGGACATGGATTGCTTCGCTAACTTCCTTTGACATATTTGTCTTCGGCAGTTCACCAATAATTGCCAAAAAACTAAAATGCGGACGAATTCAGATAATGAAACGGAGATGGTTAGTAATAACTTATCCACCTATTGTGCTGTGTACTTCGAGGACGAAGCAGAAATCTATCTTGACCAAATGTACATGCCGAAGCCTATAACTATAGAATCAGTTGCTATCATTGATGTTGTGAAAGGCACGAGGATTAAATTTGACCTTCAGAGATTCAGATTTCCTGATCAAGCCTTTGAACAATTCATAATACCAGACACAGACAAAGACTATAGTAGTTGATTTCCAGGTTTCTCGGACACATCATATGAATTCAATACAGATCTGAAATAAAACTGAATTTGAATGCTGCACAACATTTATAACATTTATTCATCACATTTAAGGAAGCATCCCTAAGGATGCATGTATTTGGCCCCATCAATATTATTTGATTGCGTTCAATATTACAGACTGGAAGCTAATATCTCAATCAGTATTGTTGCCACACTACTCGATGACCAAATCTGTGACACCTTCTTTGGTCAATAACTGCACCAAGCTACCACTCTTGGGCTTCTCCTCACTCGTCAGCCATTTCTCGAATAACCTGCCCGACATTAACATTCAGTTATCCTCAGTGACACGAACAAAATGCATGTTGATTGGACACATGAAAAGATCAAGCTTACTCAGCAATGAATCCGAGTGGTGTCCATGTGGAAGTGTCTGCGTTTGGCATCCATTTCCGATTGTTGGGCGTATCTGAGGATTTCAAACGGATTGCATTGAAAAACATTCAGCCATGCTGGGAATCTAATAGAAAACAAGTTATGTGAATAACCTTACCTAGAGTAACGGGTAAGATTGCCAATGCCGAGGCCCCAGTCGGAAGTCCACCCTTTGGAGCTCCAATACTTTGAGTTAAATGATGTACCGCCGCCTGAAAAATCATACAAGGATTACAGAAAAGATCAAACTGAGAACAAAGCTCAAGCAATGCCAAAAATTACCTTTGCCATTCCATATCCAATCATGCCCGGAGTCGGTTTTAATGCTGGTTGTGCTCCAGTGAGCACCAAAACACCTCCTTCTTTCAATAGTGTCGGGGCCAAGCTTGCTGACACCAAAGAAGACTGAACACTTTGTTCCCACATCAAATTAGCATTTTTGAGGAAATCCTTCGAAGCAGCACTTCCTCCAGCCCAGCCTCCAGCAACGCAAATAATTCCATCCAATTTGTTCCCCTCGCCCAAATGTTTTCCCAGTTCTTCCTTCACTGTTTCAGCCTTTGAAAATGTCATAGAAACCATAACATCAAATTCTAAGAATTCGACAAATCTGGCAATAAAATGGTAACCACAGCTACTCACCTGCTTCTCCAACGTGTCAGATGGACCAACAATGATGTTCGCATTAGCATTGTCATTCTGATGAATGTCAACACTGAATACCAACCATCCTTTGGATTTAAAGTGCTCCACAACTGCTGCGCCCAGGGCTCCCCGTCCGCCATAAACTAACACTCTTCCGGACATAATAACCTTTTAATTTCCTGTTGACAAAAGAAATGAAATTAGGGCTCCCACTGTTTCAGGATTGTAGCATATTCTCAATACCCACAGAGCTATACAAGCGCAAGTTCGTTAATTACGCAGTCCGACCCATCATTACTGATATTACCCATAAGTCATGCTTAACAACTCCAGTTACTTACGGGCAACTATCACAAGAAAAATACTGAGGACCAGAGGTGGTTTACGTGCGACCTTGACCAGTCTTTGAAATCAAAAGCTGAGCTCCAAGTGAGGTGACGTTCTTGATCTCCAGTGAGGAACTACAGAATGAAGCAAAAGAAAGATCCGCTGCCAAATTATTTCGTCCTTCAGTGCAACTCCAGAGGCAAGATTTCCAGTGAAAGGAAGAATCCTCTACGAATATGTATACGCATGTTGGGCTTGCATTCTCAAAAGCCTTATCATGTACCCGCTCATTCACTTGATCTGACAAGTAGATCGACTCAACTCAAAGTAAAAGCCATATTATGTATTTCTTTGCTTGCAGGCCATTGGTATAAAATCTCAAGAGCAAATCTGAGAAACAGAGGCATCTGTTCATGTAAGAGCTGTAGTCTATAAGACCAAACCTCAAATTGTCCAGCAGACCAGTTTCCTCATCTCGTTTTTTATCTTGGAGCATAGGAAATA
>JAQFYD010000108.1:0-29296 GCA_034694225.1 Bourletiella hortensis | reverse complement strand
ACTTATCAGTATTTGGCATAACATTACTATTAGTGTTACTAAAGCCCATGGGAACGTTCTTCATAAAGACGTGAACAACAGGTTCATGTCCACCTGAATGACCACCCTAATGACTTTAATTAGAATGACAACGAACGGCACTACTTATACCATAAAAAGTAGATTGTTTCTCAGCTCTAGAACAATTAGCCTCCGCATGGTATTGTAATGCATAATTAGTCCCTACGCCTACCTTAACAGTCAAATACAATGCCATATATTATTACCTTTACCAATGAATATTGAAATCAGACTAAATACAGTCCATTCAAGGCGGATGGTAATGCTAGCAATTGGCTTAAATTATCAACCATAAATTTCTGTTTCCTATGGCCGCTTTGTTCCTTAGAAAGGGAACGATTTAGAAGCAGAAATGATGGCAATTTAAACTGCATACAGAAAGTTCATCAAATTGATTTGTGACTCACGTCTGCTAGAAGCTACGAAATAAACGGCCATGCGGTTTCTCTTATTATGTGTGAAGAAGTTAAACTAGAGCCATAAGTCAGGTGTCAGACGGGGAAGTAGTAATAAGGGCAAAGGAAGGGATATGAATGCATATGGCGATGATGTCTGGCTGCATGTGTGCAAAAGGTAGAGCAATTTGATAGTAATAATTGAATTCGTTTATTAAAATTCTACACAGACTGCAAAACTCTTTTGTCCATGTCATTACTACATATGTTCGAGTTCAAATACCAGTTTGTTATTCTTCTTCTTCTGCTGTTGCACTACGGCTATGCGTATTTGTATGGCCTAAAGGCAAAACCGTCCTCACGTCCTCATACAGTTTGCTCTGTGAGTTATGAGGAGCAATAATAATAATAATTCCAACCCTTTTTATGAACCAAGCTGCTATGGCCAATGGCCACCATACGCACATAGCTATAATGATGTAAAAGAATTCCTCAAAAAGTTGAAGCATGATGGAAAGTGTTATAAAGTAGATTTCAGCCCGCGCCGTTTATATTGCAACACATGCGGTCGCAAAAGCTTTGGGCAAAATGCTATAAAAACGGATTGAAATGTACGCACTCTTTCATAAAAGGCTTCAACTGCGACACTACTACTATCCTACAAAGTTTACGGCTTTCCATAAGCTTACACACATTTATTTTGTTAACTTCTTGAACAATTCTCCTCCAGGCTTTGAATACAACCCCTGGATATTATTCTACTGCTGCTGCTGCTCTTTATTACGGCAAAAGTTTATTACCAACTTATGGAAGTAACTTGATGGGTTTTTCTGATTTTTTTTCTGCCCCTGCTCAAGCTAGCACGGAGAGAGATGAGAACCACAATGAAACCTGGGATGCTCTAGCTGATGCTGATGACTTAAAAGAAGAACGTCAATGGGAAACAGAGTCATCGAACCTTTACGATTTTTCTTTTTAGATTATTTCAAACAAAATCTTAAATTTCACAGTCACCTGCACAGACTTGAGTCACACAGCCTCATAAAAGAACTTGGAGGGGAAAAAATGTAGTAATGATGCATATGGCAAGAGTCACATTAGCTCTTCTCTCTTCTGTATAATAATGTAAGGTGAATCAGAAATCAGTGAAGCTAGTAGCAGCAAGAAGAAGACGTTTCGGTTCACAAATCTTCAATGAATTATCCACGGCTCTAACTAATGAGGATGGCATTAATTACTAACAAACACAAAAGTATTCACAACAAAAACCCCAGGTTCATTCCTAATGAAGAATCCTGCTCAGCTAGTAGCTTTACATCCTCTGTTGTTTTGGTAGCCAAGCCTGCGGTTAAGGTTAAGCTTGACTGAAGCATCAAAAATTCAACAATACTAATAGTGAGAGATAGTAAATAATAATAACAATTCTTCCACATTCATCCACCATCATGATGGTGGAATTCACATACAAACTCCGTCTCTACCACCACCGTCGGCAGGCGTTCAAAAGTCAGAGATGAGAGAAAGAAAGAACGTCTGATAAATGAAGTGGAACGAACGTCTGTGGAAAAAGGTAACTCCAGAAGTGAAACCCGCACACGTTCAGTACAAAAACTAGCAGCTTGGATGGGTGCATTTTCTTTGCTTTCAAGAACACAGGACTTCTGTATACGTTTCCAAAAGTGATGGCGGAGAGGAGATGAGAATGAAAATTTCATGAGACAAAAATCTAAGACCGCAAATTGGTTTTACGAACAGAGTAATTTGAAATAAATGGAGTGCATTATCAATCATTGAACATTCTCAATCTGTGTATTCTCATAAAATCTTTTTCTCATTCTACACAATCTCTCATCTGTTCATCCACCACCGCAGCAGCACGCAGATTACAGAGAAGACAGGCCGACAAAATCTTTCAGTTCAGAACATATGAAAATGTCTATCTTGAACAAATGCCATGTGTCATTTTTTCTCACACAAAATTATTGTTTCCATTTCATCGTAAAATCTTTCAGTACAAGCGCATCATCATCATTACTATGGCCGAAAAATCACATGTTAAGTAATTATGGCTTATGAGAGGAAGCAGAGGAGTGTGTGGGAGCGTGTGTGTGGCCAGAATGTTTCGTCAGAATTATTCATTCGTTACCCTTCTTTTCAACATAATTTGTGATTTTCAATTCTTTTCCATTCTGCTGAACTAAAGTCGTTATTATTGTATCATCTTGCATCACATCTGTTTCAATAGCTCTCACCGGGAGGCCGCATAGAAGAATCTCCGAAAATAATTTGAGACTGACCACAAGACTTTTTTGGGCGCTGGTGCGCTGTAATGATTTAATCTGAAGCGTTATTTGTTGGAATTGATATTTTTTTGCGTGTGATCTGGAATTTCGCAGGATTGTGTGGAAGTAAAAGTGACGCGACGGGCTGGATGGATGGGAAGACGCCATATAAAGGAAGCATAAAATGCTATGAGATTTGGTGGTAGCAGTAGGAACTCCATTAGCACTTAAAACTATTCCCATCATTCCACCCTCTGCCTGCTAGCAGTCATGCCTCAAGCATTCCCCCTGAACAACGGTCACACGCCAGGGAGTCAAGATTGAAACAAGACTGGAAGATTATCATTATGCGTCTGGACTTTGAAAATCTGGGTCTTGGGACTCATAAAAGTGAGAAATACTGTCGGATTTTCGTCTTATCACACATTCCTCCATCGTCGTATTATTTTCCTCCGAAATTTTAAAAACTCTTTGCCTTATCACACATCCCAGCAGCATAGAGTTTGAGACAGACGGTAGCACTATATGGAGATGATGACGCCAGTGTTAAAATATACTCTGATGGACTTTTGATTATCAAATATGATAGATGGTTCCTGTAATAGCAAACTAATCACATACACTGACTCACCACTCTGTCGACCACTGCCTCATAACATTTTCCATAATTTTCGTATGCAATGGCTATGGCTACTCTAAACACATACAATGAACACGGTGTAGTCCCTATATTGCATCATGATATAAAAAATCTCTTCAGCATCATCAGCAGCCGTTCTTCTTCTTGTTCTTCTCAACTCCTTCCTTCTTAAGCATTCGTTCGATTATCGAAGAAGAAGAAGAAGATGGAAGATTAGACTCCGGCTGAGAGTTCTAAACGAAGATATGATTACCTTTTGTATATGACTAACGACCTGAAGGTATAAAAATACTTCTCCCTTATAATACATCAGCATCCCCAGTAGAAGAGGATTAGAGTTGCTTTTCGTGCAGTAACATTAAGAACATCTGTGTGCAAGTCTGTTCGACTGCTCACATTCACCACTGGTGAATGTGTGCATGAAAGACCATCCCTCTCGTTTACTAAACTCTCTCTGCTCCATAACAACCAGTTCCATTTTGTGTTATTGTTGTAGTTACTATAACAATTGTAAATCATACAACCAGGGCTTATTATAGACAGATTAGACCATAAAAACCCTTGTTCTCTAAGTGTGGCGCTTGCTCCTATCGATTCCTCAGGTTAACCACCAGGATTACTATGAGGAAAGCATGAGATGAGTTTAAACAAGAACCAAGGTCGTAGAGGAGCATTAAGGGTGCCGCGAGTAGGAGAAGAGCCCTTTTTTACCATTCAGACTCTTCAACACCTTGCTGGACCTAAGTCAAGCCTACCTTAAATATTCCAATACTTACGTCAAAACATTGGACCATACCGTAACTATGCAACTCTATTTCCATGGATGTACTGTGAGCACAGAAAACACGATATTTTTCCTGTTGTATTAAAAAGAAACCCCTAAACTCCCTGGGGTACAACAATTCACGAGAATCCTGTCAGCCCCTTCTGAGCTCGTGTCTCCAGATAAAAGTCATTCTCTCCAACAATAATAATCAACGGTCTATCTTCCCTTGTTCTCTCTCTCACATGCCTAATGGAAGTTCGTGTGTTGTGTGCATGCCACAAATGAGTCGTCTCTCACATTATTATTGCAATCTTCATTTCATTACACACTCGCCCGCATCATTCTCCTAGTGCTGATGGGAATGATGTGCCAAATATTATTTTTCGCACGCAATTCAAGCAAGTCCGAAATGTTTGCCACTTGTTATAACAACGTTCAGCTGTCATCAGTTTGACAGTCATGCATTATGAGCTTGATTAATTCATAGCGGCATACAACAGGAGTTAATTGTTGTTATTAATCAAGGAAAAATTCATAATTTAAGGCAAATGCGCCTAAGCCCTAAGCTCTGTGTGCCTTTTCACACACGAGACCATTTAATAAGAAAATGATAGAGCAATAATTCAAATGATAAAATTTGCATTAAAATATATTACAGTTTAAAGTGGAAAATTGAGCAGCAAGTACAAGGAGTTTAGTCTCATCGCATGTAAGCATCAACACAAGTGGTAATAATCATTGAGAGGAGAGAGAGGGTGAAATAACGAGCTCCATAACTCTCGCTTTCCCATCATCTGAGCAAAGTTTCGGATGACTCCCATTAATCTCCTTAGTTTCATTGTGGAAGGAAACTCAAGTTTCAACTATTTGTTAAGCAGCATTAAAAACCGGTGTAATTACTCCCTTGATAGCACTTTATTATTCACATCACCCACCACTAATTATCACCTTGAAAAACTTGGCTACATATTCATACACTCTGCTCCTTCGTCTCTGTCTCATCTGTACGCACAAATTTTCAATTTAATTTCTATGGAAAAACAAAGGAGGGCATTGCCTCGTTCCTTGTTGGTGTTTCATCTCCTCCCGTGCGTCGTACTAATAAATGCAAGCATTTCACCCACCCCCCGTGTGGTGTGTGAGAAAATAACTTTGAAATTTGCTCGTATTTCCGCACAGTTAAATTGCAACGAGGACGATGTGTCTGAAAAGTAATACCATTCATCCATCCATTCGCGTCGTCCCCTACTGTAATATAAAATTGTACCTCGTAAAATTTCCGAATACCAACAGTGTAGTAGCTATAAGAGCAACAACGGACGACTAAATTTTTCCCAGCCATTAAAGTCCTACGAAGAAATAGAGAGCGAGGGGAAGGAAATTGAAGTACATTATTAGAACATACGGCAAAACTGTAGTGTGATGAAGGGGGGATAGTATTTCTATAAGTTCGGATAGTGTTCTTCTGGGGAAATTCGTGAGGGAATGCTATTACTCCGAGGGTCTTAGTTAGAGTAGTAGTCTGACGGTATGTAGCGAGGACCGGGACCCATAAAGAAGATAATAATAATACACGAGAGAGATTTTCGAGAAACGGAGGAAATACCCGAAACTAAGTAGGGTGAATCCTCTTCTCCATCGTGTGTGAGCCTCCTTCTCTCTCTCTCTCTCTCTTCCAAAAAGTAAGTTTTATCACGAGTCAGCACAAAGGGGTGCGCATTTTCATCCTTTCCATGTAATTCTCTCTGGTGTGTATGTAATATTATAGGGAGCAAATGGTTGAATAATTCAGTTTCCAAGACCCTGACCACGCCACATCCATAACTTGGAGCATTTTTCTTACACATCTTCACCACATCGTGGATGGATGGGGGAATGAATCTAAGAGTGAGAGACTGCTTACATTTCTTTATATTATATTTAACGAACGCATGACTGAAAGTGACTAACCCGGCAAGTGTATAGAAGAAGATGATGCTCTCACAATGCAACAACAACATGGACAGGTGCACTAGGAGCAGGAGCGAAGAGTTGCTTGCGTTGCTTGCTTGCTTGCTTGGGAAACGCCTAAAGGCATTTTACAATTACATTAAACCCATCTTCACGACTGGCTCATCTCTTTCTTTCTTATTCTCAACTCTCTTTTACTATACTCCGTCTCCTACAAGATCCCATGTACAACGGATTATGAAAGGCTTTTCTAACTTATTTTAACATTCATCCCACCATTCTTTGTAAGCAAATGATGACTACAATAATGTTCTCACTGAACACACATATAAGAACATACAAAAGGAGACCCCATGTAAGAGCAACTGTTTAATTCAATTTTAATTTGTATAATATAAAACTTGTGTAAATCTGTACAACAACAACAGCCGTTTCTCCATGGTCCATAAAATAGCCCTCCGTTCCTCCAACTGATCATCATCATCATCATCCTCATCCCTTCTTTGAATCACAAATCAAGACACAGTGTTATTGCGGCGGCATTGCAACACATTACAAAGACACTATAGCTAACCTTCTCTTTTGACTCTAGTAGAGACAGGCCCTTCAAATGCGCCCACCTTCCAAAAAAATACTCGAGGCAGTTGAAGATGAAGTTCTGAGTATATGGAAAAACAAGAACATTTTACCTTAAAAACAAAACTCAAGATTCGTCACACAGTGTCAGGTAAACGAATGTTCAGTTTCCAAATTAACGTAGTACAAAAAGTTGAAGAAGTACAAAAGGGCACAACTGTAGGAGAAGAGGTTGGATCGTTTAGTTGGGCCGTTCGTCTTCTGAACTATTGTTATGATGGCTTTTTGCTGGGTATAAATAAGGTTACTTGGAAGTGGTACTGAAGCCATTGTTATTGTGGTTAAGAAAGCCGTCATTTTCAATGGAGTTTCATCGTGGAGAAAATTGAAAATCTCTGGGCCACAATGTTGGGACAGGAAGACGAATTAAATGGGGGTTGGAAAAAATTGCGCGAATGCTTCGTCATTCACTTAATGCGACAGAATACAACAATTCAGTCTTTCCTATTGCACCTTGTAATGGCTACTTAAAATGGAGATAAGTCTAGCATGGTGTCGCGTTATTTTGTGAGGGGAAAATGATTCATTTTTCGTGTTTTTGGAAAGGCAGTGTTTGACGCCACTTGAAATTGCTAATGTTGCCGGTTAGCCTCACAAGGGAGTTCAGCAAGCAGCAAAGTCTGCCCAACAAATTATATTCCATGCTGATCGCTGGAAAAACAGTTTCGCGAAGGTAAAACTATGAAGCAGCAGTATAAATGTTCGTTTAATTTTTGCAAAATTTTATTCTTATAACAACGGCGCCATTCCAAGTTCCTTCGACTCATAAAAACAGCATGGGAGATCATAATTCCAAGTGGCTCTCCATCCGCAACAACCCTTCAGACTTACTGCAGACTATGAAAAAACTGAATAGCACGGAGGTACGCAGGAGTGCAAAAAATACACAGCATGAAGGAAGCACAATCTTTGTCCAAGTTGAGAGAAGGAGCAGCGGTGAATCAAGTTCTTTAATTATTCCTAATTCGTACTTATTTGCCTTTCCGCCGCCATCAGAGCTCGTTGACTACTACAAGTTGCTGATGCTGCAACATGAACAATTTCTCAGAGGCAAAATTACACCATTTGAGGATGCAACATATTTTTCCTTTAAGTTAAGGTAAATCTCCCCTAATTCCTCTACGGCTAGCCTCCCTCCTCATGTTCCCTGTCAAGGAATGAGCCATAATATCAGACTGACACATGGACATGGCTTTACTGCAATGCATCTCTCCCTCTCTCCTCATCACCGTGATGATGATCCCATGCTTCAAGGGATTATGGATCCAATTCTGTGTAGAAAAACCTGCTCTGCCCTTTTTCCTTTATGTCGTCATCATCATCCTCATCAGAATCCTCCTGGCATTGCAGATGAACAAATAGCAAATTTGTAATGTTCATTTCAATTTAAGATTTTTGCAATGAAGAGCAGCAGTGCAAGCAACAATTACGTGCCGACGCAGCATTCCTCCTCCTGCTGTTTACAGACTTGAATTTTTACATTAGCAAAACAACATTCCCACACAACAGGGGCAGATAGATGAGTCTGACTGAGCTACTTGATGTTTCTAGGGAAAAATCAAGCTAAACCTGACATTGTCGTGAGAAAATTTGAATTAAAAAACCTCTTTATAGTTTGCACAATTGAATAATTCTATCTTTTCACTGCTGCTGTGAATTAACCTTAAACTTGAGATTGTTATTGAAATTGTTAGCAGTAACTGCTGAATGTTGTTGACATACGCGAGACAGTTGATCAAACAGGAGAATACCTTGTTTGGAAATGGACGATGATGATGATGTTCATGATGATGAAGGTGCTCTTGAGATGAGAGATTCAAGAGGACAAGCCTAATGAGCTCTTTTAGCCTTTGAATGGGCCACCTTTAAACTCTCTCGAAATCAATTAACTGGTCTTTGACTTTTGCCTCAGTTTCAATAATAATTCTAATGAAACTAATGCTCTTCAATAATAACAATTACCCAGCCACGCTTTTCAAACTGTTCGAGTCATCAGGTCAAGTACTGTATCATTTAAATAAATCACAAGCCCAAACTTACGCACATGTAGACTCAATACGGATCAGCTGTCCTAAAATTGACAGCCAGCCATTGTGAAGAATGGAAATTATTTAGCTTAATTAAGACCTTCTCGCCTTCTTCATGCACATAATCCTGTAAAATAATAGCGTGCAAATTCATGTAGGATTAGCCCTTCTCTCTCTCATCATGATGTATGAAGCTATAATACCACTTTATTATGCTCATTATTTTGACATGTTAAAAGTCTCTCTCGTATGCGTAAAAGGAGCTGATTCTCAAGAGACAGCCGAGATGAACACAAGACATACACTTGTCCTCTCTATGTATTTCTTCGTTCGGAACACTATAAAAGAGTTGATTTAGATTTTATCAGATATTAAAACTATCAGCACATGAGGCTTTTGTTTGTTCCTTCGCACTGTGAGATCCCAGCATCTCACACTGAATGAATGGAGACAGTCTCAGAACGAAGCAGGTAGACAACCCACACAGGAGAAACTAGTCATCTCTCTCCATATGTGAGGAGGATTTTGTCAGATAAACTAACAAAATATACAGTCTTGTCCCGCATGTACCCAACTGCATTTCTTCTCAAACTGTCATTCTGTATAATTAAATGCACCGACTCCCTCGTACATCAGAGCTCGAGCTCACACACCCTGCAACACATCCACTACATAAGCATTCTGTTTAGCAGATAAAAAATTTGCCTTTTTCGGGATCCAGCTGGACAAAAACAACTTTTTCCAAATCTTATGCACTTTTTCATCCGAAATACTACTGCAGCTTGTTGATAAGCTAGAATAAAGAGGAGGACGGAACTACGCCTTTGAGGTAGACGAGCGAGAAAATTCGTCCAGATTGCGATGACGACAGACTTGATACTATACTATGAAAGGGAAAGGATGACGAAAAAAATACGAGGATATATTATGCCTTGTAGGTTTTTTAACGCCTCGACTCCTTAAAAAGAGGACGACATGTCAATCGAAGCAGCAAAAAGAAAGAAAGAGGATGCGGACACCTGGATGAAGGGTAGGTTGAAGAAGAAGAAGAGCGGATGCCGTGTGGTTTCATCCAACAGCAGCCACCATCATCAGTCACCAAGACGAAGAGAAGATGATCCAAGAGGTGTATTACTTGTATACCGTAACGGGTCTTGTATTAGATACATTATGCAAACTTAGTTTAAACATTCCTTTCACACACAATCGAAGATGAAGATACACTTGAAAGCTCTGTCTCTCCGCTGTAACCAAAAAGCTAACGGGGGTGCAAGTTTTTAAAGAAGCATGAATGTGAACTACCGAGACGACTGACTCAGGGATGATAAAAGACAAAACAAGGGAGCAGATGAAGGAGAAGAAGAACAAGAAGCTATAAAAAATTACAATACAAAGCCTGAACAGATGACACATTAGTATGTTGGAGTAGTTGCTCTAACGAACTCTGATGGCCGATAAAAATAATACAGACTAAAGAACATGAATACCCGCTGGGTACTTTTTATACACATGCACACCAGCACCACTGTAAACCATCTCCTTAAATCATATCCCCATAATAATTGATACACGCTAAAGTTGTAATGCATTTTCCAAATTACTTTTTATCTCCAAAAATTATGAGGACACAATTTGCCCATTAATTTTCAAATCATTGTTTTTTTGCTTGAACTGGTCATAAACCAAATGCTGTTTTAGTAGCACGTGCAAATGGGTGCTTTGGGGCGCGTGGCAAAACTATAAGGCGATCTCAAGTCCAAAATATGAATACTATACACCAACGACCACCGTCATCTGCAAGATGATGCTAGCTGTATGCTGTGTGGGCAAAAGTAATGCGGACTTGTTAACAGACATAAATTAAGGCTGCAAAGAAGAGCAATAATTTAAAGGGGATTAACATAGCAAAATATTGTTAAGCTTGGACATAACATTTACAAGCTCTCAACGTCACTGTGTCAAGTTACAACGTCAATCTTATCGTATTTCACCAAGAAGAGAAAGAAGACGGCACAGGATAAACTGGAATCATCATCTCCACTTGTGGTCCTTGTATTGTGCCTGTGTGTGTAGGATGACTACTATTTAGGTGCTTAGTTAATTCTGTCATTTGTCACAGTTTCAGTCATTTTTTATGCTCAAGACACACGCTAATAGAATCAAGTCATTTTATGGTGATCGCATTAACGTTTGTCTTCCACTATTGTCATCATTATTATCCCCTTAATGATACGCCAAGGCGACAACAGTAGCTTTAAATTATCACCTTTTCACTACTTGATATCACGACTCTAAATCCATAATAAGACTACTACTTCCTCCAACAGTAAATAATGTCATGTTTATTGCACCCTGCGTAATGGCCACAACAACACAATGCCGGCCATTTTCACACTTTTTGCAATGACTTTGGACCGGCAGAGTAGCACCCACACGTGCGATTGAATGAAAAATCACTGGGCATTCTCAGGTTCATTTTTCATGGGAAGTACAACACACTGCTTAGACGCGAGTGGAATTCAATTATTAATTGAATTTTAAATTGTTTCACATATTTCCTGAGATATTTCGCACGAGTTGAAAGCAGACTTGACCAAGAAGAAGAGGAAATGTTCTATGTGCTTTGCCTATCAATAAGGTCTTCTTATAGTTACTATTATGTAGTTCAGGTTTTTCATATTCATTTGTGCATATATTATTGGTCCAGTTCGTGAAGAAGTTTTCACGATCAACTGATTTGGACAAGTGTTTGGCATATAGTATAGGCGAAGGTTTGAGTGATGGTTCCATTCAAGAGTGCATTAAGGTTCGTAATGAACAGGATGGATGGATGGATGGATGGGTGAAAAAAGAAGAAGAAGAAGGGAGAATTTAAATTGGAATTTTTATTGATAAAAACTTCTTGTCGTTTGTATTGTGGAATGGAGGGAAAAATGTCGATAGAATAAGTAACTGATTCAGCTCCTACGATACCTTTTTTTCAAATCGTCAACTTTGCATGCATCCATCCATCTATCAAGAAGATGTGATTTCCATTCGTAGTTACTTGATCTGATGGATGAGACGTAAAATGACACGTAAAGTCAAAGTTGAAGGTGTGGACGTTTGATTGAGAGTGCAAAGGGGGAATTAGGCTCATGATGATAAAGGGCTACCCTCCCTATACTTCTTTCTTTGTCCTATCTGGTTACATTAGAATAAAATACACATGTGATTACATCGTTCTTTGGCTACTGCCAACTACATTGTTTTCCTCTTGTGTTTTTTTCTTGCATTGACTCCTATTTAATTCAGCATTCAATCAATTACTTTTTTTCTCTTCATCTCTCTCCACTTTAAAATCTTCATTATTTAGTCGTCAGTCTCCTATGTACGTTAACCAACTGACTGACTGTTCTAGGCCAACGCTGATGGTGGCGGTGGCGGTTTTAGTACCGCAATCAAACATCTACAACTTTGGAAAAATCGTAGGTTTAAACGCTAGTGCATTAACCTCTCATTAACTTTGCTATCATATCAAAAGGCAGGCAACAGCAGAATATATGATGAGTAATTGAAAGTCGAAAATTTCCTTCGATTGTACAGAACGGGAGGGAGAAGACAGATTTACTTCATTTCGGCTCTTCATACAGGCAATTGGATTGCATTATTGGGAGACTTGTCTGTTGGAGAGAAATAATTCGAGAGATTCAAAAAGGTATCTTTACTTTTCAAGGTTAACCGGGACTGTTGTTGGTCAAAGGAGAAGAAAAACTACATGACGGCATGGTACCAACAAGATCAGTGCATCAAGGTTCAAATTTTTTTTACCTCTGCTTCGCTATTTTATTTCAACTCCTACTGCACTCCAAGTAGATGATGATGAGGTACGGGGCTCAATTTCTTTTATACATTACACCATGCTACCAGTGGTGGTGGTAGTGGTGCTATAGTAAATAATTATTGGCTTGTAAAATCATTCCAACGTATTTTAGTGTTACATGACTAGAGTACCACCAGCCTGGTCGTATGCTCATCAGTAATACAGAAAAAACCTGATCCTATGGCCAGGCTGCTAAAAGGATAAGCCGCTTCTGTATTCCTTTGGCTACTGCTCTGCTATATGTGAAGAAAGCATTTATGATGTACATTTGGTAAATTTTTTTACAACAACGAACCGGACCACTATTCATTACGAGGGTTACATATTTTTAGAGAGGAATAATGGTTCCCCCATTCTGCGGTCCATTTGATCCCTTGTAAAAAATATGCAAAGGCTCATTCTGTATGCGAAATTTTTGAGTGAGTCTAACGGACTTAAATAATTGAGGGATCAACAAGACGGCGGCTGCGGCAGTTGCATAAATCATTAGAAAATTGGCTCTGTTTAAGCCACTCAATAATAACATCAACAACAACAAGATGAATATAAGTGGCTGCGGATATTGCATGCATATGACGTATCTTACGATAGAATTTCTGTATATGCAAATTAAATGCTAATGTGAACCTGTGGGTAGCAGCCTCAAAATCATCCTCATGCTAATCAGCATCATCGTTGGTTCAGAAAAATCCAAAAAATTTAATCTCAGCATTTTAGCAAAACGTTAGAATAATGTCGGTTGGGTTAATATGGAGCTTGTCAATTATTATTTTAACTTGGTATTATAATAATGCTGGCATTTATTACATTTTTAATGAAACTACTGATGACCAAAGGAGATATGGGTACTATATACACACGTGTGCAGCAATAACAAGAGCGCATATCATTTACTATTAATTGACACAATGATAGCGAACTTGATATGCAACATTTTATTGTCATCTTGATTGGATGACATGAAGTAGAAGGAACGGGGGAAGTAAATAAATAAGGTTGACATAAAAAAAGTTTAATTCATTTCAAGTCTTGGCAAGTAGTCTAGTCAGTCAGTCTGTGATCTTGCTCACGGGGAAAAAACCACTTTAAACCGACAGACTGCCTGAAATGAAGTCATGCCATTTTTGTAGAGGATTCAAACATTTGGCAAAAGTATGTTTCTTTCTGTCTGAGTGACTTGAGTCTATTTGTCTGACCTGTTGAAGGCATGTTGGAGAAGGAGGAGACCTATCCACTTTATGTGTTGTCACTTTGACATTCTTAACACAGGCGGGGAGCTTATTTGGACACGTTCCAAATCTGATTCCATAATAATGAACTCTGTCTGCTAACGCGGGTGACGTACATAGCGTCGTTATTGGCTGAGCACATGTGAAAAGAATTCATGTTCCGGGGGAAAAAATGGCAAAAATAGTCTGATTCATTTTCGATTCAGTCAGACACGGCGAGACATGTCAGTAGAATTTTAACTGCTTAATCCGCAGTATTTTTATGGCGTGTTAAACTAGCGTAAATAATTATTATGCTCACTGACTATGAAACAACTTTACACATTTTTCTGCATGCCGGCTCAAGTTGGAGGTAAATAAATGTAAACAAACTGAACGCATTTGCACTACTGTACTATTATGACCACTGACCCAATCTTACCTTAGCAATGTTCCGGTGTTTTATTCCAGCAAGTCAAGTAACGCACTTATAACAGCTACAGTTAACACCTAATCGAAATTATTCACAAGTTTGTACTGTTTTTATTTTAAAAAAATCCGAAATTTCTCCAAGTTTGGTTACAAATTCAGGCTGAACTACGCAAAAATCGTATAAAAGTTATCCATGAATTTTTATGAATTAATCTTTAATTTGTATGCACTTTCTATGCGCCGCACTGTAAACAGAATCGTACCGGCAACATGTGTGCTTATGTGTGCGCACAGTATGAGCAATGATAATAATTTCCTCTGTAGCTTTACACTACGGCACTTGCTTCAAGTTAGGCACAATTCCACAAATATTATTATGAAGATTTGTAATACACATAGGATTTGATATGGATAAATCTTTCTCTCTGAAGGTAAGAATTAAATAATGTGGGGAACCCCCCTTTATAAAGTGTATGCACAACAAAAGAGGGAGAGCAGAGGTGACTCAAACCTGTAAACTTTTACGGAGAGCTGCCGAGAAACGCCTAATCAACTGAAATTTCCGATATCGACTGACTCGCTGTACACACTTGGGCTCCCTCGTTGTTGTAGCTTTACTCTCGTAGTCGTCCTCTTCTTCTTCTCTCACTCCAAGGGGAAATTAGCTTTGGAGAGAAGATTGGGGCCTAAAGAAATAATGCCCTGAAGCTTAAACATTTCCACCGAACAGATCCTACTATGCTATAACAACTGCTCAGTACTCACGCACTTTATACTCACACACAGGCAGGCAGAGAGCAAACAGCAGTATGAAAGCAACCCTCATCTTGTATTTACTCCCCGTGTGTATAACTTTTCGTGGAACGGTGAACAGCAAACTACATCTGTGGGGAGGTAAATGGCATTCAGTGCTGGCTTGACTCAATTTTTTTTCTAAATGCTTTTGCTGCAGATCTTACGGCGCAATTATTTTTTGCTCTTTCATCAAAAAAATGAATGCGTAATCCGAATGGAATCACGTTTAGCTCAGGCCACAATTACAAAGCTTGAGGTCCCTTTCCTGTAGAATTCCGAGGGCAGAAGATGCATCTCATCTATAGGAAATACATTTGGCAGGGCCCTAGAAAAATTATGAAGCCTGATGCATGTCAAACGTTGATCGAAATGTATAAAAATAAATAATGATCAATTTAAGCGGAATTCTGATGTTTTGAGGTACACTTGCCCACAAGGAAGTTAAACGATTCTGCACCTCTGAATCACCAAAAAAGAGCTGTGAGGAACAAAGCATTGAAAGTGAGCGCGCGAACATTTGAATCCGAAGGGAGTAAATAAATAGTTTTGGGAGAATGGAAGTCACAGGTAAGCGAAAGTTAATTAATTTCGTAATTAAAGTTTAATATTGGATGGTTTTGTTTTTATTCCGTTTATTAACGTTTGGCTATTATTTTTTGTGGGACAGATTCCGATGCTGATTGACAGAATGGCGGATGACGACGGGTGACGGAAAAGAAGAATGAGTAGATCTTGAAGATGAGGGAGAGGGGACACAAAGATGTGTTTCCACTAATTACTTGCCATTATTATTTTAGTAAATTTGTGATTTTAGTCACAAGCTTAATTTTCTTATGGACGCTATCCTTCCCACCAGTGGGTGATGCTTGGTCTGACCCGGCGGCGGAACAGTTACAAACTTCGTGCAATCGAACGCGAAGAATCATTTCAAACTTGACATGGGGCATTATTTCCGATGGGAAGGCCAATTATACTCAAGACTCCTATTGTGAATGGCTCATTATTGGTGAGGATTATAAGATGAAATTTGAAGGAATAATTTGGAGTTTTGTAAAAACTGATGATGATGTATTATTTGTGTGAAATTGTAGGCGAGCCAAACCATTTCATTTCACTTGAGATTCATCAAGTACGAACAGAGTGTTCGTACGATTATTTATTTGTCTTCGATGGAGAATCTTATACTAGAAATTCGACGCTGTTGGCCTCATTTAGTGGGGCGAGTGAGCATAGTGTCACGTTATTGGCCCGATCTGGGAAGGTAAGTTTGCATTTTGCATTTGGTGACGAAGTAATTTTTTGTGGAAGAGAAACTAACTTAATTTGCTTTGGTATTCGTAGATGCTAATTCTTCTCTATTCGGATACCAACTATGCTCTGGAAGGCTTTCAAGCAGAATTTTTCGTTACGCGTTGTCCATTAAATTGTTCAGAAAGTCGCAATGGTGGGAAATGTAAGCTGGACGAAGATGTTCCAACTACAGACAACCCCATTTACCGGTGCATTTGTGAGCCTTCTCGCTCAGGAGAAGGTTGTGAAATTAAGAATAAGGATTTTGATACACTTCTTCTGCCCTCACGAGCATTCCTTAATTTATTTCATCGTGTGGGCCACTCAGCAACTCGTATTCAGGATAAGGTGTATATATTTGGAGGATTTGATCTTAATAGGATTTTAAATGATCTCAAAATCTATGATCTTCCTACGGGAGTCATACATGATTATAACCCAGTGACTCGTAAAACTCAGGATTCACCATCAGATAGTAATAACGATGGTGATGCGGATGACAGTGAGAACGAACTCAAGCCGATGGATTTTGTGTGGCCACAAGCTAGATTTGGTCATGCTAGTGCGGAGTTCAAGTCCGGATTTTTTATTCACGGCGGCAGGCTCAGTGATGGGAATGACCTGTCGGATCAAATGTATTATTTTAATGTTACGACGCTTAAATGGGTCCTAGTGTCGCAGGATCTACCTCGCTTAATGTATCACACTATGACTGCAGCCGGGGCTAGTGGAGACATTTATGTCTATGGAGGTGGCACACCCAGTGGAGGATTTTCTTCAAAACTATATCGTTTCCATGGGGATAGATCCATGGATAGTCCATGGGAAGAAGTCAAGTCGGTATGCTGTGGGAAAGCAAAGGACCGAAGTGTCCTGGGCCATGCAGCTGCCTACTGGAAGGAGAAACATGCCATAGTCATCTTTGGCGGTGTGACCATCGATATGGGAAGATTCTCCAAAATTTCGAGTCAGATGTGGATGTACTTAATTGAAGAAGGAGTTTGGGTGGAAATCCAGTACCGACGTAATCATCACCATTTAATGCTATTCAAACACCTCAACTCCAACAACTTGAACTCGAATTCAGTTGGCAGTGTACATGCTCACGAACGGGCTTTCCATTCTATGGATATTGTGGGGAACCAGCTGCTGGTTATTGGTGGCTATACCCACTCTCATAATCGGGATGAAACTTGCTACTCCAACCAGATGCTTGTGTATAATCTTGACTGCCATCAGTTCATTCCCGACTTGCCAGTGAGAATATCCGGGATTGGAGTTGACCCAGGTCACACAATGGCCATTGGACATCGTATACAGGGAGTCTTTGGACATCGGACAGTCGTTCAAGGGGATCGTGTGTATATCATTGGAGGCTACAGAGGATATTTGGATGGAAGAATCCGTAGCATTCAATTACCTTTTAAGAACCAGGGTGGCCAAAGCGGGGAGGAAGAAGGATGTAGTAGCTATGATAAATGGCACTGTAGCGGAGATCCGCATTGCGGCTGGTGTCCAACGGATTCCAAATGTTACGAAAAGGTTACCGGCTCTAAAAATTGCACTACCAATCTGCAAACATCGCAATGTCCGGGCATCTGTCCCCTCATGGCCAGTTGTCATTCTTGTGTTACCTTGGGTTGCTCATGGTGTGATCACTTGGAACAGTGCCTGGATAGTACCAACGATCCCCGCCAATGCAATTCTCGGCCTATTAGTCAGGACTACAAGTCCTGTTTGATCAACAGTGATCGACAAGGGGTCACTTTATTTGAGTTCCGTCATCCCGCAGACTTTGGAAACCCTGACCAAGTCAAGATTATAAATTCGACTGTGTTTAGAATCCAACGTGAAGGTGGTGTGGTTGCACCTGGCTCCACCTTTGCTGGACATGGGCCCACCGTTATGGTTATGAAGGGATTTTTAGTTGGTCTTATTCAACCTCCCAGACGAATCGAGCTTTGTGGATCACAGGCAAGAGTGAATCTGTCCATGGATAATGACAAGGATAATAATAACAATAATCAAAGTTTAGAAGATCAAGGAGGGTCATCGTCAGAAGAGAGTCTCACAACACACTTGAACTGGTCCGCCCATTTATACTGCATGAACTTAACCTGGCCGTCCGGTCTTCCTATCGTTTTGCATCCAGATTCGAAAATAAGATTTGAAATATCAGCCAATACGAGCCGCGCCAGCCTGGATGCGCCCGTCCGGGTCATCTTACAACAACGCTCTTTGGCTAAAAATGGATCCTCATCAGCTGTTCTTGCTCCATTTAGAATAGCAAAGGAAAGTCTTGTTCCGTACACTGCTGGAAATCAATCATGTCTAACTTACAGAAGCTGCTTGGCTTGTGTTGGTGACTCAGCTTGCACCTGGCTTGAAGAAGAGAGAGCTTGTATTGACCGTATTGACCGAAGTATGTTAGATGAATCGTTGTTACGAAGGAGCCAAAACATACTCATACCTTCTGAGTGTCCCACCTGTTCTGACCGAACAAACTGTCAAGACTGTGTTCAGTCGGGATGTGAATGGTGGGAAGAGGAATCTTCATGTCATCGAAGCGGTCGTTCAGACACAGCAGTTCGTGTGTTAGGTGCATGTCCAACTGATTGCCACCTCCGTAAAAACTGTTCTTCTTGTCTCGAAGGACCGGGCAAATGCGTATGGTGTGCGGATCGTCAAGAGTGCTTTGTATTTGACGTCTACACTTCATTCTATCAATATGGGCAATGTGTTCATTGGATGGACAAGGGGGAACAATGTCAGAGATGTGCGAAGCAATCTACATGCGAAGACTGCATACGATTTCTGGGCTGTGGCTGGAACTATGATGAAAATGGAGGGACATGCACTGAAGGAGATTTTAAGGGCCCGCTTGTGACGGATGAAATGGTTGTCATGGGAACAGGAAGTGGAGATTTGAGAGGAAAGAATCTGACGTGGACCTATGCAACATGTCCGGATATTGATGAATGTGTGTTGCAAATTCATGATTGTCACGAAAATGCGACTTGTGAAAACACAGCAGGTTCATACAACTGCAAGTGCAATCAAGGTTTCACAGGGGACGGAAGGAAGGCATGCGATAAGACCTGCTTTGAGCCTTGCGTCCATGGGAGTTGTTCGCCAGATTTTGTTTGCGAATGTGACTTGGGTTGGACTGGTGTGGATTGCTCTACAGATTGCGGCTGCAATAACCATTCCTCCTGTGAGACCGGTCGGTGTGACCGATGTCAGGACTACACAACGGGGGATCATTGCGAGCTCTGTATACGCGGAAGTTTCGGGGATGCTACAAACAAGGACGTTGGTTGCCAGCCATGTGAATGCAACGGTCATGGAGATGCCAGCCGTGGGGCTTGTAATATAAGAACAGGAGAATGCTATTGCTTGAATAACACGGCAGGATATGATTGTTCTCAGTGTGCTCCTGGTTTCTTTGGCGATCCTCGCAACGGGCAGCCTTGTTATCGTGAGTGCAACGGACGTGCCGTGCTCGACTCCGTCGCAGGATTTTTCGGCTTGAGTACAACCCCACCGAGGACAAGTCGCCCACGGGTTTTTACTCAGAAATCAGCGGTTTCTGTTTCTGAGGATTCCCCAGTGCAACATTGTATGTGGATCCTAGTGCCTGAAGAAGATTCCCGTAAACCAAGGAAAATTAAGTTTGAGATTGCCGAAGGATACCGGATTCCATGTGGAGAAAACGCGCTTAATATTTACAGTGGGATTCCATCGTTTGCCAAATCAAGAAAGGATTCTACTTTGGTTGCTTCAGTCTGCTCGGGTCAGGAAGAAATGGATGGGTCCATCGGGAGATCACTCCTTGTTTCCGTTGAGTCGAATGTTGCGACTGTCACACTTCGATCCATCCCACGTAACACTTCACGGATCCATTTCAACTGCTCTTATGAGTTCCTGAAAGACTCAGTCCCCACAGCAACAACTTCAGTTTCGACGGTATTGGGCACTTCCAGAGTCTCTGTAAACAGACTCTATGATGGTCAATCTGTCTTCTCCCGCTTTGGCCATTCCCTGCATGCAGATGAGAAAAATATTTGGATTTTCGGTGGCTACTCCCTTTCACATGGAGCTCTCAATGATGTCCGCCAGTTTTCACGGGATATTGGCAAGTGGATTCCCTTGACCATTTTAGTCGTAAATTCGAATGAGGATTCAGTACCGGCTGCTCGGTATTTTCATGCGGGTGCTCTCGTGATGGACCATATCGTAATTCATGGTGGATTAGCGCAGAATATGAGCTTCTTTTCTGACACTTGGAGGTTTGATACGCGGGTTTCAAGATGGACGAAAATTGCAAAAAATTCTGTTAAGCTTGCCGGTCACACGATTACTTTACGCAGAAATCGTCATCACCATCATCATCATGAAGAAGGGCACGTGGATGAGTTGATTATGATTGGTGGTTTTGATCCTGAAAATGGATTTTCCAATCGGACATATTCGTTGAAGCTTAATCAAGACTTTGGGCAGCACTGGGAAGAAGTAGTAACTGTTGGAGCTGTTCCTGTTGGAGTGTATGCTCATTCGACGGTATACCATCCTGGAACGGACGCATTTTACGTCTTTGGAGGCATTCTCTTCGATTCTGGAAAGGTCACCATATCCCAGCGTTTGTTCGCACTGCATTGGCCGACAAAGAAATGGACAGTACTGCCAGCAACGGAAGAGAACCAGGTCAGTCGCCTACCGGTCCCAAGGTTTCTACATTCCGCGGTGTCTACTGAAAATTATATGGTTATTATCGGCGGAAGTGGAAGTGCCCACAATGCTTCAGTGTTTGCATACAATTACAAGTGCAACCTTTGGGTGCTGCTGGAGGGTGAAAGCACCTTGTTAGATAGGACTGGTGGGGCCGCTGCCATTGCAAATGATGATGTACTGCTCATGGGTGGATGGGACTGGGTTGAAGCCGCTACATCTGAGAGCCTTTACAGATTAACGCTTCCAAAGGACCTGTGTAGCGTCCAGACCGCTGGGGAGAGATGCAAAGCTACCTTAGGATGCTCCTTTTGTTTCTCAAATAATAATCAGAGTCAGCAGTGTTATAACGCCGAGCTTCCATTGCCTAAGGAGTGCTCGATGAGACCTCAAAATAATACAGACCTCAAAATTGATTTCAAGGGAGGGAAAATCTGTTCTAAAGATTGGCTTGAAAGAAGAAACTGTAATCAGTATTTGACTTGCACTGAGTGTCTCTCAACGTGGCCTAGCCATCCGGACTCGAAGCAGGTAATGTTGCACAGGCATCAGAATAAGACAGCATAGTGCGCATAATGAACCTAACATTTGTTTAATTTGTGTATTTGTAGGTATGTCAGTGGTGTACAAATTGCCAAATCGGACGGTGTATTCCCGTGGGAAAGAAATGCCAAGAGGAGAATTCGTGTGGTCAGAAACAAAGGGAAACTGTTGACGTGGGCCATTGTCCTGAAAGAGCCTGTTCAGCGAGTGATTGCACCAAATGTGTTGACACTAGAAAGTGTGTCTGGACAAGACAGATATTACGCTCAAGCGAATGGAGTTGGAAGCTTCACTCGAAACCGGTTTATGATTGGAACTGCGTACGGAAACAGATTGTAAACACATCAGCAACGAGCTATAAAGTTGTTTCATCACCTCCCGAACAATGTCCATTGCCTTGTACGAGCCATCGGAGCTGTGAGACGTGTCTAGAATCTATTGGAGGCGAAGGTGGTTTTCAAGAGTGTAAATGGAGCATGACAAAAAATCTGTGCTTCTCCCCAGCGCACAGTCATTTGCTTTGTTTTGGAGGGGTGTGCGGACCTATCCTTAGCGGGGATCCCAAGGTTTGTCCGAAACCTTGCTCCAGCATGACGTCATGTTCTTCATGCTTACAGAATCCCTCTTGCGGGTATGAACTTCGTCAAGTAAATCAATTTCACTCATTTTTTCATATTGTTAATTATTGTATTTTTTTGATATTTTCAGATGGTGCGCAACGACAGGGAAGAATGGCGCGGGGCATTGTCTACCTGGCGATGCAATTTCAAGCCAGACTCACAACTGCACCCCAACATCCATGATTGGAGCTTCCTCTGAGATTCTAAATTGGCATTATTTAAAATGCCCGACAGAGAATGAATGTGAGAATGGTCACCACACTTGTAAGGACAACTCAGAGATATGTATCGATCTTGAAGATGGTTACCGATGTGAATGTCAAGAGGGCTACCGAGAAGAGAGTGGTGAATGCGTTCCTATTTGTGATGACGGATGTGTTCACGGGGTTTGTGTGGCTCCGCAGAAATGCCAGTGTCATTTTGGCTATGTGGGTCGTAATTGTAGTGCACAATGCAACTGCAATGGGCATTCAGACTGTGCTGGTGTGGATGATTTGAATAATTGTACGGAATGCAAAAATGACACAATGGGTCCGCAGTGTTCGAAATGCAAGCCCCTGTTTGTGGGGGATCCAAGGAATGGGCGTCCGTGTATTTCATGTTTTGATTACTGCAACGGACATTCGAATATTTGTTTGTCACCTGCCGGTGCTCAACTCTTGTGCGGAACTATGACTGAGGCAGAGCTTGTGACGGCTATTAAAGCCAACGAGAGTTTGCATGCTGATTCTGCTTCGGGAGATGCTGTCTGTTGTGCGTGTAAGGATAAAACGAGTGGGAGCAAGTGTGATAACTGTCTTCAGGGCTACTTCCGCGGGAATGAGGACAAGAGAAGACCTTGTCGGAAGTGCGAGTGCCATGGTCATGGGAATATATGTGATCCTGTTAGTGGGACGGATTGCAATTGTCATAACAACACGGAGAGCGATCACTGTTCGCAGAATCCCTCGAAATCGGTTAGTAGTTTCGACATAATTGTAGAAAAATTACATGGATTTGTTTGTTTATACTGAATGAGTTCTGTTTGCAGACCTTAAATCAATGCTGGAAGGCTCAGTGCGCCAAATGTAGAGAGTCTTACCTGGGTAACCCGACCAATGGTCATCAGTGCTATCGTCACATGTTTGTGGACAACGAATACTGTTTCGACCCCAAGTCCCAAGGTTGGTCTCTTTTCATATGGCCTAAAACGAAATAGTAACAAAGTTACTTGAACGAGATCTTGTTTCCATAGAATATTGCAACAGTAAGCAAAAGCCACTGCTTCAGGGTCGCACCGTCTTCTTCGCAGTTCAGCCGAAATTTATGAACGTTAACATTCGAATTAATCTTGATGTAACGAAGGGTGCTGTCCATGTTTATCTAAGTCCAAAGGATGATACATTTGTTGTCAAACCAGACGGAAATACTTGGATGCATAAGGTACACTCACCAGTCCTCACGGACAGATTTATTATCTTTGTCTTGGTGAGCCTAATATTTTATTACAATGCCGTTCAGGTTCAATTTGACACAAAATACGGTCTTGGAGGAGATTCCGAACATCCTAGTAGCGAAGATGCTGCAAGAGATTTCCCCGAAAATTTTAACGTTTCCACAAATTTGGACGAAGATGGTGTAAATCTGAGCTTGCCAAGAGCAGGAAGCTCTGGCGTGTACCGATTGGTTGAAGAGGAAGCAGCAGGTTTTGCAACGCATATCACACTGGAAGACCCAAGAGCTGTGCTCATTGTTCGTAATGTTCGCAATCGCTTAGTTATTACTTTACCGCAGGTATGTATCGCAGCTAAAGGGTTTTACGAACATCAGCGTATGCAAGTTTGATCAGTGATTTCATAAATTATATTTCCAGGATTACCATGAACTTCGTTTAACGAGGTTTTTCATAGTTGTGGAGGGGATCGGGGATAGCTCATTCGGTTCATTGTCTTTCCGCCAGGACCAACTCCACATTGACCTTTTTGTCTTCTTTTCTGTCTTTTTCTCGGCATTTTTTCTGTTTTTGGCTGCTTGTGGAATCGCATGGAAAGTGAAGCAGAATGTGAGTTTTCGAACAATACTGAAGGAGCAAGAAAGCACGAATGAGGCCACAGTTTTAATCATTTTGAATTTTTGTAGATGGAGGCTCGCCGAGCTCGTCATCGCCATGTAGCAGAGATGTTGTCCATGGCCAAACGGCCATTCGCAGTATGGACTGTCATTTTAGAGCCTGAACAAGCAAGTCCACTCTATCAAGCTTACACACAGTGCCGCAAAACCTGTCGCAAGGTATGTACTTATGTCCTAACGATTTGATTGAACACTGTCCAGGCTCGTAATAAAGTGTATAATTTATTTACAGGGTTGCATTTGCATTCGGCCATTAGCAATTGAGAATCTCCGTGATAGTTCTGCGGGGGTTTGTACGATGTTGATCTCACTTCCAGGAGGGCCGACAGCACCAGTTCATCTCTGTGTCGGCTCCACGATAGCACATCTCCAAAGGTCTCACCCTCCTTTACACGTGCGACGAAGACGGGGTCGATAGAATGTTAAGTAGGAAGAGCGCATCGGCAGAGAAAGGACTTGGAATGAAATATAAACGCAATAGAAACGAACAATAATTTTGAAAAAAAAAAGTTTATAGAATTTTATGTATGTGGTTAGTATTTGGTTTCCTTCTCCCTACCATGCCCTGTTGTGTCTTTTATCGTTATAGACGACTTGTTGTTACCGATTACTAGTACCGAAGACTGTTGAAATAGGAGACTTGTACTGACTTTGTTATCAATATTTGTTTGTAGTCACATGTCAAATGCAATCATTTTATCGCTTACAGTATCCTCAGTGTTGTGTCTTGTCGTTTTTAAACTAACATGTGCAACAATAACTATTAACAAAGGTGGACTACAGCAGCTGCATTATTATATGTTTTACAACTAACGCCAACACAATTTAGAATAATAAAAAAATCTCAAACTTCATCTTCGGCAAACTGATATGGAGGTGTAACTGGTTCTTGCTGTTGTTTGGAGTTCTTCTCGTTTGTAGATTTTAGTCCGTTGGATCGGATACTACCCGCTTTCTCGCGCAGCTTACGGCAACATCGGAATGAAGTGAAAAAATTATCATAAGGTTGAAGACTTCTAAGAGGTAGTGGGAGGAACTTCCATGTACGAAGCACAGGCGGCAGTATGCTTGGCTTTTTACGTTGAATTAAAGTAAGAATGAATATAAATAGGAGGATTATGCCCAGTAGAGCACAGAACACAATGACGGGTATTGGTCCACCAAGAGATAGGAGGATGGTAACGGCAGGAAGAATAGCGAACATTAAAGCCATGTAGAATATAGCGAACCATCTGTATTTAGCAGTTGTTTTCCCTAAGAAGTTCGCCATGGGGATTGGTAGTCGCAGGAATGGAACTGGATAGAAGAGTAGGATCCCTGTCATGTTGAAGAGTAAATGGCACAAGGCGATCTGTAACCAAATCGTGCTCATTAAATTATACTCAACGGTTTAAGTTAGCTCTGAATAGTAAATATCCTACCTGCATCGATGGACGAAAAGCCCTCCCTTCCACGGCCATTGATGCCAGCAGTGCCGTTGTTGTCGTGCCAACGTTTGCTCCCAGCGTCAGCGGATACGCCCTCTCAACGGAAATGACTCCAAGTCCAATTAATGGAGTTATACTGGAAGTGAATACAGAACTAGATTGAACTAAGAAAGTCATCACTGCACCCACTAGAATTGCGAGGTAGCCCGTTAGCCATGGTACATATGGAATGTCAGCATTTATAGTCTTCTTGATGACTGCAGCCAGATGACCTGCGACAGAATAGGCATTGAATAGGCATAGACTCCCAATTTTTTCTTGCTGTATTTCAGAGTCTCCTTGCTTACCTTGTATGACCGAGCTTAGAACCTTGACAATGAGCACCAGACATCCACATAGGACAAGAAGGGAACAGACCAGTATAATGGCCCCTGCGGCTGCATCGCTCAGGGATGTACCAGCGAATAGAAAGTCACCTACAAATCATGTCACAATTTGTTAACGAAAGTAAGTTCCCCTATATGCGTACAAGACTACTTTATAGTGCATAACGTACATTTTATGGGACTTTGTACCAACTTGGACCCGGTTGATACCGGAGCTACCAGCCGTCCCACATCATCAAAACCCTTCTGTACCATTTCAATCGTAATATTCCTGGTGTCACAATACTCCCGAAGTAGACTCGCGTTAAGTAGGGACGAGTTGCACACGGGATTTGACCAACATTCAATCACAGCGGGATCCAGCTGAACTATACGATCCACCAGGGGGTTCGTCAGGACGGCTAAAAGTTGAAACTCTCCACCAGCCTGTGTGTCAGGCATGATACTGTTCATCATGGCGTTGGACGTGTGATAGAGGAAACCTAAAAATTATGGTCAAGTATTGAATCAGAGATTGCATGAGGAGTTACTTAAACTTCTGAGAGTAGTTGCCTTCTTGCCTGAGACAACTTCTAAGGGTAGCAGAACTATTACAGCGATCCAGTTGAACATATCCAGGATGGTGGCTCCAGCAAATGCCAATTTGAACTGGTCACGATCTCCTGCTTGGGATAGGGACACGATGGTGTTCGTGATTGACGTACCGATATTTGCTCCCATTATGAGGGGGATGGCCGCCGGTACTTCCAAAACTACAAGAAGCCTCAATTAGATCCCAAATAACTACTCTCGATCCCCACCAATTAGCAAGAAAACTAGCGACTGGCATTCAAAATACGCATATTTGTAATACTTACACCCTGCGGCGACCATTCCCACAATAATGGACGTACTGGTGGACGAACTCTGTACAAAGACAGTCGCCAGAATCCCAATCATCAACCCCACCACGGGATTCTGTAGCACATCACTACGACGAAAAATTTCTCCTGCCGTTCTTCCGCCAATTAACCGAAATCCCAAGCTTAGTGTGTCCAAGGAGCAAATAAAAAAGTACAGAAGCACTAATAACGCTAATGCTTTCCCAACTCCTGCTAAAATTTGCCAACATCTTTCTTTCCCACTGAGCCTCCTCCCGTCACTTTCTTCTTCCTCTAGTTTCTTCAGTTTCTCCTTCCCATTCAAAGCAGGTGCGATAACATTTGGCGCAGCTGGTGGTATTGATAATGGCACGGGAGAGAAACTCTGATCCGTTTCTGACTCTGACGAAGATGACATTGTCTCCTGATTGTGTCTCGAATCAGTAAGACTGGGTTGGTTTGACTGCGCCGGTGGCATTCCCAAGTATTCCCGTCCGTCTGGCTCACTCACATGAAAAATCACACCGTTGGGTTTTATTTTAAAATTTTTCTCAGGGGCTTGACGTAATGGAATGTATTGAATGGATGATGATGTACTGGGTCCCGAGTTTCCTTCTTCTTCATCCGAAGATGATGATTCTTCCGTTTCTGAGTCTGTCCCAATGTGATCACGAAATCTAACTCTCTTCTGCTCCTGTTCTTCTTCTTCTGATGATGATGATAACTCCTCATCAAAGTCGTCATCATCACCACTTGCAAAGCTTGAGTCAGTTTCATCTTGCTCATTATTATCCATTTTTGATGATTTAGTACTTCTTAAGGCACAGATTACTGCTCATCTGTCAATACAGCTGCGAGGGTGAGAAAACACAGCTAATAGCCGCGTGGCACATAAAATCCTCCAGGTCAGGGGATAACCTCCTACTACTTACGTCATGCTATTAAGACAGCAGTGCGACTACCGCAAAGTAATTGCTATGAAATCTGTTTGGCAATTTCAGCATTTTTTCACATTGTATGCATACGTGTTATTTTTTGAACCTTGGAATCACAATTTTGATTGCAATAATACTTAACTTTGTTGCTGTTTTTCTCGTGACAGTCCTGAATATGGAGTTGTTGTTGCAATTATTATTATTATTTTGAACCCGCACTACTGGAATGACCGGTTATCCAGACCTACTTAAAACTAGGTAGTGAAGCCACATGCATGGTGTGGTAAACGAAGCATCATCATGGCATCATAATCATGACTAATCATGCCGGGAGTGGTTGCCTGATTACGTGTTAATCTTATCTCTGTGAATAACTCAGATTGAATGATGTCAAACATATGTCAAATATTACTAATTTACTCTAATTTTTCCTAATTTTTAAGCGACAGAGTATGAAGAAACAGAGTGTGTTAATGTGATTGCACTATGAACCCTATCGCGTAAAACGATAGGGTGATAAAATGGCTATTGCTCTGTGGAAAAAATTCTGATTCATTCTTGAGAAAGGTCGTCGTAGTAGAGAGGATTAAAGGATTAGAATTGGTCACAACATATTCAAAGGAAATTAATCAGGGGAGCAATGAGGAATGGATACGGGATTAGTGCATTTTTCATAAACAAATCCTGCAGGCTAACGCCACAGCACAGTGCTCCACGTTTGTGAGCCACAACTGTTATTGTAACGTGGAGTCAGACTGAAATAATCTGAGTGAATTTTTCAGTTATGACGGAATGTGAGAACAACTATGAAAACTCATACCAATGCCTCACTTTATGACAAGTGCCGAATCAGGATTTCAGATAGATTTGCCACGTAATCTTTTAAACTCTCTGTATAGAGGCCGGTAGATAAAAGAAATGCTTGTTTGCTGTTAACATTTGTTTACCCTCAATCGACACAGGGACAGCATGTGCAACTGTTTAGCATTTGTAACAGTTGTTTTCCTCCTAAAATTAATAAACTACGGGCTTCTTAAAGACCTGCTCTGGAGAAAAATATGAAGGTCCAGCCAGGTCATGTATTAAATTATTTGAACACTATGGAGGATTAGCTCTGAATTGGTCAACATGACGGTCATACACATCACATCTAGTGTGGCAAATGTGCTCGCTCAATCCTGACATTTGAAATGAACAAAGCAGAACAATTGCGGGTCGGCCAGGACTTGCATCAATTACCTACAAACATAATACCTATATTTAGGGTGCGGAAGAAATAGATGCCCGCCATTAATGCCAAAAGTGCCTGCCTTAAATGCCCAGGCATTTTTGGCACTTAAAATTT
>JAQFYD010000107.1:0-29421 GCA_034694225.1 Bourletiella hortensis | reverse complement strand
CTTGCTGCACAAAAGCTGACTGTTTCTTTTACAGATTTCCTTCATTCTGGGGCTGTTGTCTCAAATCTGCTGTTGCTGAGCATAAGGCCAGTATAGTTTGACTGCCTGATTCATACTGAATCATCAACGAGCAGGAAATCCTGTTCATAATTTTGGAAATTAAATAGTGTTTGTATACGAAATTGCATTAGAATTTGAAGATTTGAAAGATTTTCAAAAGTGTCGAAGTTGCACTTGAAACTGACAATAAGTGTGACTCCGTTTATCTGTGTGGCATGTGGTTATTATTGTGATGCTAATGTCTTCCATGTGCTGATATAATATAAATATTTAAAAGTATCATCATCATGATTACATGTATTGGCGTTTGATTTTCGTATGGTCCATTATTCATGTGCCCATTGCCCATATCAAATCAATGTTAGAAGCTATTTGGCTAGTATTAGTGTAGATGAGGGAATCTCATTAAGAAAAGATTGTGGTGTTAATGCGAATACTAAATAATTCTTCCGTGCTGCGAATACAATTTTTTTTAGTAATAATGATCGACAGCGGTTTCATGTTTCATATGAAGCTATAAATAGACACGCGGGCTGCTAATGAAATTACGTTAATTACGTTAACGAACGCAAAAATTTCAAGAAGGATTTGCAGTGGTGGCTACGTATACGGTCCTCATGTGGAGCAGCAGAAAAAGGTATTAAATATAGTTTTTTGTCATCAAATGTCAAAGTATTCGTATATAGTTGTAAAGTGTATCATCGAATGAGTTGAAACTTATCGCATATAGTAGTGATGTCAACCGCATTAATAATTTGAGTTGGACCAAACGAAAATGTCATTCATGTGGCACGAGCAGAGTAGGTTGTCCAGTGATACCGGTATTTTCGGTCATTAAGGTTAAGGATTCACGTTTTTTTGAGTTTAATTGTCATGAACCATACTTTTTTCCAATTTGGCTCCCCTGTTGTCGTCGTGACAATGATTTACTCAAGGGTCAACCGTGGATGGACGTGATAGGATACTTACTTGCATATAGCTTCAAAGTAGTTGTTGTTTGATCAAGTTGACGATGGGAGATGATTGGGTAAATACATGGAATGGAGTTGACTTGTTGGGTCTGCTAATTTTTACTGCGGTGGTGGTGATGAAGCGATGACATTGTGTGGCTAAGGAGGGTCATATATACTTTTCTATATAAATATACTCAAGAAGACGATAGGCCATAAAAAAAGCGAAGATGTTCATGAGCACGTTTGTCCATTAGAGTCCTACTACTATATTGTTGTTACTGTACTAGTAATAATATGAATCGCACGTATGAAACCGTCTTCCTCCACATCCACATATATATACCTGAAGCCTGAAGCTCAGAAGGGAGAAAAAGAACTTCATTGATGTTTAGTTAAAGGTGTACAGTTTCGGCAAAGTTGGTCCGTCGGTCAATGATCTTATGTTAAAATCTTTCATTCGTATTCTTCTTCTGTATGCCATTACTATAAGTTGGTGCTCATCATCACAGTGAATGCTCTGCAAAAATCTCTCGTGTTGCAGGAGATGAGGGCGGCTGTTTTCATAATAACAACGGTGTTCGTTCGGCTGCTAGCAAAACTTGATTTTAACTTGGAAGGATATTGTCGTCATCGTTCATTCCTGTGGCCTGTGATTAAGTAAAAGGATTTGCTTCTCATCTCCCATCTATTTTACCTGTGCATGATGTCTATGTTGTACAAGTTGAACCTCATCATGTCCTGATGATGATGGTGGTCATCATATCATCATGTAGTATTCCGTTTCATCTTCTTCTTCTTTGTTGCCGTCCTGGCTCAGGTGCTGTGAAGAAGTCTTCATGTTGTTGTGGCGGACTGATTACGCTATAGCTATAGTATACTGTTGTCATAAACTATATCATGTAGTAGGGGTGCCACTGACCATTGACCGTTCATTTTTACACCGTCAGCATTCAGCATAGTTTCATACAGTTAATGCAGTTACAGAGGCCTAGGATCCTTCAGAAGATGCAACCTTAAAGGACCTGTTTCTTCAAGCCCCTCGTCTTTTCATATTAAGCGGAGAATGTGCGTTTGTCTATTGAGAGATGGACGCACGCAGGTTAAAACTCCTGCGGGTTGGTCTTGGTGGTAATCTTACCATGATGATGATACTAGCAGCTGGTCATATCAACGAAATTTCTGTCAGTATTAGTTGGTAATTTAGTATTAAGAATGACGAGTCTTTGTATGAAAGTGTGTGTTCCAATGTGGAAATGAACACGCATTGGTACACACCTTGAGGTACCCTTGAGAATGAAGTATTCTTCTTCGTTTTACCCCTTGCTGATTGCTTACCTGAAAATTGCCTGAACAGCATGAGACATTGTTATTAGTGCTTGAGGAGTTCCTTCAAGCATTAAAAGTTAGGCAGGACGGGACAGGAGAGCAGGTACAAAAATTCTTTCTTACAGTCAGTTCCTTTAGAGGGAAATTTTTTAAACGGAAGGTTCATTGTTGTTATTCACCTTCCTCATAACTGAAAGCTAAGGTGAAAAGAGAACAGAACCACCAAGTTCCTGTTATTAACATTTCTGTATTCTGTTGTTGTTGTTGCGGTACTGTTGATTTTGTATGTAGAGAACCGGTAGAACATAATATCTAGGATACTAGTCCATGGGATGGGAATTATTATTATTCTGTGTTATGACAGCAAAAGTGTAACCAAACAGAGGGGACTTAAGACCTTAAGACCCTGTGCTGTGAAATGAAATGGAGTAACGCACGTTTGCACGTTTCTTCCGCATTATAACAAATATATATAACGACTAACTCTGTCTTCATGTCTGTCTACTAGAGTGTGTGAAGAGGAAGCTGATTATCTTGAGGAAATGTTACCAGTTTGTAGTTCAACAGAGAAGCTTTTCTTTTAAGTTTTGCTCTCACTAAGTAATCCGGATTCAATTATCACATTTTGTTCTGCTCGCTGGCTGCTTCATCCATTGGGGCATACTAGGGAGGCGTAGGGTAGCAGCAGCAATAATAATTATTACTCTTATGAATATTGCATTATTACTGTTTGAAATATTTTTGGTAGAGTTCTGTAGCATGAAATAATTGTATATTACGGAGGCAGGAGTGAAACTTGAGTTCAGTGTGAGTTATTCGCGTGAGTCCTTAATATAGCTAACGTGAGCGGCAGCAGACTTTTCTTCTTCCTTATTGTACGTCAAGCTGAGCGTGAACCCTTGTTGTTATTATTGTTCTCGTTGAAGGTGAAGAAAGAGATTTTGCCGATATGAAGATGTTTGGGTGCTCGGATGATTATATTTTTAAATGTGTCTGTGCTATCATATTGCCTTGAGAGTTATGGTTGATCGTGTAGTATCCACTTCTTCTATAATGTCCTGTTGTTGCTGGATTGGTGGAAAATCACAAGAAGAGTTTTTGTTTTGTGGGTGATGATGATAATAAAGTCCGTGAGGTAAAATTCTGTCAAATCAAGAAGGTTTTGTGCAAAGTATGGAAGAAAAATGTAGCTGTGAGTAACCAGTTGTTAATAATAGTCGTTCAGAAGTTGATGAATTCTAAGCAAAAGTATTTCTAACTAAGGAGACAGCACAGCGCGACTTGGCAGTTGGCATTGTCTTTAATAGTGAATAGTGACAGTGCTATTATTCGGTGTAATACGAGAGAGCCGGTTGCGAGTGGCAACAGTTATGCAGTTTACTGCCCCGTTGTCTTGTCGACTTGCTCAGTTTGATAAAAACAATAGGAGTTAGTTCATGGAAAAAGCTGCCTTGCTTTGGAACAAATTGAATTACTTACTGTTGCTATTGGCACAAGAAGAAGTTCTATAATCATCATCACGCGAACCACTTTGACACTACAGGAATACTCTGTGTTGATCATAATTGCTCTCAGGGGTAGTGTACACTGCATTTTAATAGCCACTGTAAGCCAAAAGGACTTGAATTTTTCAAGCTCATCACAGCAGAATCTTTGACAGTGCTATAAAGGTAGATACTTAACTAATTTAAATAAAGCTTACACGCTATACTGGTGAATTACAGATTAATATCACGAGCGGAAGTTAGTTGCTCTGATGACCATGAACGAGTGATGGGTGGAAAGGAGTAATGTAGTTAAAATTTGAAAGTCTCTGTACTGTGTGCCCTGTGCCTGACGGTTTGAAATGGATTATAGGGCGATTTTATGTTTCTCTGCAATACGGAGAATTTATTTGAAATAGTAAAGTAATTGTAAAGTTATTGTGAATGTCATGAGTTATTGTAATTTGTGGATTGGTTGACAGGCCGGCGGTTGGAGCTACTATAACTATTATGAGAAAAACCAATTGATATGCTGCAGATCGGATCTGGAGTCTACTCAGGGTGGAACGGTGCAACATGATGTTCGTGATTCGAGGCGTCGGTGGTGTTCGCAGAGTTTTAGTGATACTCTTCTGTATCCTCGTTCCATTTTCCTTCATTTTTTTGATACGTGGTGGTGGAAATAATGAGTCCAGCGCGCGTCAGATGATAACTAGTCGGGAGGTGAGTTATTTGCCCTTTTATGACTATAATTATGTAATCTATGGCTATGCTCGTAACGCAGATGCCGAGAAGCTGAAATTAGAGCTGATGATTAATTGAGGATTTTGCTCTTATTCGTTACAGACGGTCGTATTCGATAAAAATGGAAAACCCCATTCTTATGATCGATCGTCTCCATATATATTTATTGGAGGCTTTCCGCGATCGGGTACAACTTTAGCAAGAGCTATGTTAGATGCTCATAGTGATATAAGATGTGGGGAAGAAACTAGGGTCGTCCCTAGAATACTGCAGCTTGCTGCACAATGGAACCGCTCTGCCAAAGAAGTCAGTCGTTTACATGAGGCTGGTCTCACAGACGAAGTAAGTATTTTCATAATCCGGAACTTTTTTTTCATTTTTTTAAACTGATGCAAGCGTGGTAGAACTGCGCTGGATTAGACGGCAATTATTATTTAAAATTTATCTAATACTCTTTTCAATTGGTGTTCTGCGGTAAGAGCCCTGTGTGATGGCTTTGCCAGAAAACAATGAGTATATTTGGTCGACACGGAGTTTGTTTTGAAATGCACGAATGAGATATAACAATGGCGAATGCGGTATGTGTAATCACCGCATATGATTACAGTAAACCAACGTGGATGCTTTTGTTATGTCAGCTAGTGTGCATGGAGATATTCAAGTGTCAAATTCAGCCGTTCATCATGCTTGCTTTAAATAGACTAGCTATTTGCCTATTGAGTCAGAAATATGTAGGTCAGCGAAGCATAGGCAACTAACAGTGATGATTTTTATGATCAATTGAACACAATTTTCTCATGTCTTTCATTTTTTGTTCAGGTTATAGGTGATGCTGTTGCTTCTTTTATAATGGAAGTCGTAGTTAAGCACGGGGAACCTGCACCGAGATTATGTAATAAGGACCCTTTCACACTTAAGTACGGAGTCTACTTACTGAAGCTCTTTCCTCAAGCAAAATTCATTTTCATGATACGAGATGGACGAGCTGTAGTTCACTCGCTGATAACAAGGAAGGTGGGTACCGGAAGCTAGCGTAGTTTAATCTATGCTGCTTTACGAGCTTGCAGATTACTTATTTCTTCGACTTTGTAAATATAGGTCACTGTGACGGGGTTTGATTTGACGGATTATCGTCAGTGTTTGACCAAGTGGTCGAATTCAATGAAAACAATGCTCCGTGAATGTAATGAGCTTGGACCTGAAAGATGTCTTAAAGTCAAGTATGAAGACTTAGTCCTCCATCCCAGGACACAAATGACTAAAATTTTGGACTATCTTGGGCTTCCATGGTCGGAAGAAGTGATGCATCATGAGAATTACATTAACAAGCCCGGTGGGGTTTCATTATCCAAGTAAGTATATTTATGTTTCCCTTCATCCCGTCTTACGATGGCATCCGTAGAACAGATCTTTGTGATTTTAGCTGTCAATTTTAAACGTTTGTCTTGTGTTTAAAGGGTTGAGCGATCATCTGATCAAGTTGTAAAGCCTGTTAATGCTCAAGCATTATCAAAATGGGTTGGTGCCATTCCGAGTGATGTAGTAGAAGACATGCCTAACGTTGCACCGATGTTAGAACAACTCGGGTACGATCCCCGGGCAAATCCGCCAAATTATGGTGTTCCAGATCCTGAAGTGGCGACAAATACAAACGATATCATTGAGCATCACGAAAAGTGGAATAAACATGCAGAGGATGTCCTCAAGCAATCGAAACTAACCGCATAAGTGAGGATTAAACAGATACATGTGCAATATGAACCTTGATTCAAAGACATATTTCCAAATTTTCACGGAGGGGAAATAATGTTGTGCAGTGAAGTGTTACACTATTTGTTTTTACTCTTATTAAGCGGGTTTGATATTTATTTTACAGACTGTGTGCTCATTATATCTGACTTGTGCGAGACTTTCTTTTTACAAAGAATTAATTGTGAAACGAGCTCGTCGTAACCTAAATAATTATTTCTTGATGGATATTTATAGTGATATAGTCAGTGATCTGCCAGTTTGTATATGCTAACTTGGTAGCTGTCATAATTATGTTTCAGCGACGGCACTGTGTGCAGAAATTGTTCATCACCTTTCCCGTTACTTTGTCTGAATTTTCTAAAAGTGTCTCTTCTTCTTATTTGTGTATTGTGTTTGCTGATGAGTCTTATATGTACGGATGACAAGTTAATCGTGAACAGAAAACACAGCTTTGCAAATTTATCTTCCATGATGCAGTCAAGGAGAACATTTGTTTGGCAGTTTGCTGCAATCAGCTAAATGTCGGAGTGATTCAGGAGATAACATTTTAAGTTACTTGTGTCGTGGAAATGGATCTTTTACAAATTGTTGAACAGATGATGTAGGTTTTATTATTTGGTTGCCTTGTTTATCGTATTTGATCGCGGTATAAATACTTTGTGTGTTAGTTATAATTATTATTGTATGTAATAAAACATTGTACACATCATTCAGTTGGAATATAAGTTGTCAACGAGATAATATAAATGCATAAAAAGGCTTCCGCGTTATTGTCGGCAAGGAATTGTGGCGAAAAATTAGATTAGTATGAATGTTTTTCGTAATAATTGGAGGTGGAATGTAAAAGAATCAATTATTGTTGATTTACCGACAAGAATCGCGAAATTATTATTTACGATATATATGTTTTCTCTACAACAGTTATTTTTATTGTCATCGGCTGATATCATTAATAAAAGTCAAGGGCAAAATTAACATTTGTGAAGCGGATATTACATTTTAAATTCTGATACTTTCCTCGTTAGGTCATCTGTATCTAGTAAGTTTAAATCAATATTCAAAATCTTGGTGCAACAGGTAGATCTGTTTTTGATGATCATACCTGTTTTTTTCTGTGACCTTATACGGTGCAGGAAAATATTAAATTCTAAAGGCACGTTACTAACCCTCCCCAGACCTTTTTTTGCAGAAGCCTAATGAGGAAGTTGACTACCGCGGGTGACAGCGTGTGCTCCCAGAAATTCACCATGGGCTGCTCACAGAAGGTGTGACATGTGTGCGGCTTCCCATACAAAATGCTCATTATCATTCAGCGTGGAATTTTTCTTTTTACTCTAATTGTTACCTTTTGGGCTTTACTTATTGTCTTAATGGCATCTTCTTCATGCTAAACGTTGATTTTGAATATCTGCTTCACGCACGTCTGAATTAAGCTCTCCATATGTCACTATAGTCACTATCTTGCGGGATCGTAATTTGCGACAAAACGAATCTTGGCAGTTGGTGGTTGCGCGTAACCAATTTGGTCTCATTTCATGTACTTTTCTTGCTTGTTGGACAAATGAGAATCATATTTATGTCCACTCGAATGAAAATGATAACCACGACGCAGAGGAGAAGCTTCGCTTTAACGCTAATTTAAAATTTCCTCAGGGTGCATTGACAGGTTCGTAGCTCTGCCATCTCATAAAGTTCAAGGCAGGTTCTATACGCCCTGTTTTAAAAAACACAGCGTCACGCAAAGGATAATAGTGAAAATTTTCAGTTGCTCTCAACTATTTTGCCTACATTTTTCGCTAGTGGATTGCAAGCAGGAGGGAGTTGTCATGACAAGACATGATGCCATTTTGCAGACTTAATGCAGCATGTAGTGTACGTATCAAATTCATAAGCATCTTAAGAAGAAGCGTAAGCGTGAAATGGATGTCTTAGTTACAGCCTCGTGATTTCACATGATGCACATGGTTACCGTAGAAAAGTAAAATATCTGTATTCTCCTTTTCATGCATGATTTTGGCATTTTTCATGATTTTTAGGGCAATCAAAAGAATTAGTGAGTTAGGCATTAAGTCTTCCACAGCTGCATGGCGGCAGAAATTGTGACTCCTGTGAACCGCCCATTTTTTCGGGTAAATCAAATCACAGGTCCAATGCAAGAACGGCTGCTTGAGCCTGAAGCCATTGTCAAAGAGTAAATTACGTAGAAAAGCAATCTAACCTCAAAAGATTGCTTCATGCGGCCTTCCTGTCAACATTTCCTGTGAGCAAAACTGCATACGGGACAACGCGATTGTGATCTGGACGCCTGCTCCGAGAATCAATAGTGTTACCCTAGTGTTGACCCTACCGTCACTATGGATACCGAGGGATTCATATGGTTACCCGCAATGAAGTTATGGATTTTCAGTTGGGGGCTCACTTGTAACGTGGTAACCAACATGATAGCATCTATTTCATCAAAATAGGCAGTGACTTCCGTACATTGCTGGCTTGTGAGTTCTTCCCAAAAAACTCAAAATTTCGACGGTGGTCAAGCAGGAAGAAAGCACAAGTGTCCCATATCCGATGGGGCTAGCAATTACAAATTACAAATGACACCTAATTCTATAAGTGATAGTAAACATTATGGAAAAACGGCTACGTAAAGAGCGACACATATCATCATCCGAAAGTCACGGGGAGGAAATTGCAGAAAAAGTCAGCCAAAATCCTGCCAAAGATGAAGGAAGAAGAGAAAAGTCGCGATATGGGTCCCGTGGGAAGCAACAGCAACGAAGGGATAGTGAGACCCTGGGTCCTAAGCATTCCAGAGTCCGTGAACTCCTTAATAGTTTCCAAGACGACGTGGTTCAAATTCAAGAGAGTGACAGGACATCTGAAGTTATTACGTCGGACATCATTCCAGTAAATGGATCAGAGCAAGTTGAGTTCAGCCGACAGTTCACGCGGATGTCACCTAGTAAATTAGCAACAAAGCACTCCAAATGGAAAAAAGCTGTTAGACTATCCAAAAGTGTAATGTCCATGAACCGATCGAGGCAAGCAGCCACATCAACAGCCACACAAGACTTGGAGAAAGTAAAACAAGATGAATCGAGTAGGGGTCCAGGTCGGAAAAGGATGCTGGGCTTTCTCCGCTTCCTTGATCATGGTAGTTGCATCTCCAGTGGAATATTAGTAGGCCTTCTACTCTGGAGCACTATGAACATTGTAAGATCTTCGCTGACTTTCACTTTTTTTCGGTATTCGAGAACTTGTTTAAATTGTTATTCTCTTGTGCTTTTCAAGGCCTCATGGAAAGATAAATCTGCAGAATTTATTTACAATGAAAATTACATACGGATTTACTCCACAACAACCGTTATTTTTACCTACGTGACGCTTGTAGGGTTCCTCGTCAGGTAAACGCTCATACTATTTTTACCACTTCCATCATACTATGATTTAGGCTGTTTGAACCACATGCTAACGTCAGCTCTATCTTTTCTTGCAGAATATATTCATCATGGACCAGAATGAATAGCCTCCTAGTTTTGTACGCATTTGCATTCATCTGCGTCCTCATCTTCCATTATCTAACCAAAGGGTACTGCCTCCTTCATGTGGAATGCCAGCATTACAATAAACTTGATGAAGAAACCAAAAGCAGTGTATCCATGTCTTACAAGTGCGCTCCCAGTCAGCAAAATGATGGCGCTTTGAGCCAGGAAGAGCTAATTTTTCACCTGATTAGCAACATAGTGCAAACATTTGGTGCCTTCATTATCGCCCTCTACTTCCATTTCAGCTCCTTCGTTGAACCTTGGCTCACTCCAGGGTATAAGCTCGAATCTCGACGAATAATGAGATCCTAAATCCCCCTTGTATCACTACAAAAGTAAGGTCTAACAAGCAATACGCCGAACAAATACATTGCCTGAGCGACAAAGCTGTCAAGTTTTGGTTTGGCAGCGAAAAATGAATTTATTTGCTCAGGTAGAAACCCCGAGTATCTATTTTATGAGAGCGAAAGCAGTACAATGATAAACATTTGAGCTTCAATAACTGCTGTCTTCATAAGAAAAGATAGTACACGTGTAACTGGTCAAGCAAGTTTTGATTTTAGTAAAACATTATTATCTCATTGTGATTATACGATGACTGGACAGAAGCAAGACGTCATTTGGCTATCATTATGAGCATCAGAATAAATATGTTGGTAAACACCTTGGCCATAAACACAATAATTTTTTACCTTTTCACGCGTCATGAGCATATTTTCAATAAAAAAAAGCAGGTTAGTCATACTTTCGTATTGCGGCATTCTCAATCTGCACCAAAATGGACGTTAGCATGGTGACGCTGGAGGCAAAATTACAATCAGATTTTGGACAAGGATCTGCAGCGCTTATGTGACAAGTGACAGCATGCTCTTAAGCCAGTTTTGGTGATTTTTATCAAATTTTTAATACAAGGACTTCCCGTGAGTAATCATTACATATGAACTTCAGTACCAATCAGTTCGGTTTATACAAAAGAAGTTATGTTTCAGGTAATTCCGCTATAGGAAGATTATGGAAAAGTAGGAAATACTGCAACCGCAGAATTCATTAATACAAATAATAAATGCATCCATATCATCATACATGAATTTTCCACGGAGTAGAAAATAGAATGGTTGTGTACTAAAACTATTTTCAAGGTATAATATCACAGTATATTAAAAAAATTATGAAGATGAAGCCGTTGTAGCTTCTTCATCATTTGATGCTGCAGTTACGGCGGCCTCAGAGGCTTCTACTTTTGCGGCTGTCGATGGAGATCGTGTCTCAAGAACAAGAGGTTCTGGGGTAGTCTTAGCAATGGCAATTGATTCACGAGCAAGAGCAACAAGACCTTCAGTATCGGGCTTGGGCAGGGCACCATTGGCTGGAACTTCAGCAATAACTTTGATTCCTAATTCAGACTCAAATCGACGGATATCTTCATCTGAGAAGGATCCCTGAAATTAAAATTGTGAAATTTTATGATTAACTTGTGCCTTTTCTTTCATCATAATCTTAAATTACCCATGACAGGATTAAGAAAGTGGAAAAAACTGGAATCATTATACATAATGGCCTGTGAATTGGAATTCTTTCCTTGCAGAAAGACGTTTTTCTCAAAAAATAGCTAATGATAAATAAATTACAAGAAAAAAGCCATCGCAGGCTCTATAGAGATACACAGGCTCTATAGAGGACATTTTGCTCCGCAATCTTAAATACAACGTGACACTCATATGGCTCACATATTCCTCGTCAGAGTAGTGCAGTAGCCTTGAGTTTTTAAGGCTATAATGTCGTCAGTTCCAAGAAAGAATACAAGGCCAGGATCGTAGAAGAGTAAAAGTAGATTAGTTACAAGGGGATGGGAAAGCTTACCCGGTACTTCTTTACAGCATCATTCCACTCTTTGGGATAGTTTTCTTGAAAGAAGGTGATGGCCTTGGCAGCTTGCTTCTTCTGTGCTTCATTACAGTTTTTGCACTGGGTGGACAACCAGTTGGGAAGATTTGCTGTAACATAATAGTTTCAGTCTTTTAGAAAACCAGCTCGAATGAGTAAATGAGTCAAATTATTACGATTATTTCCAACCTCCTCTTATCATCTACACTAATTTCTACTGCCAGCAGCTACTTATTCTTCTCTTGACTTGACTGCCCATTATTTGAAAACAACTTTTTTCCCTACTCCTTACCTTCGCCGATTGCTATACTATAGCCTACTGGAAATTTTGTTTTCCCTTTCTTACGAGTACAACTTTTATTAAGATATTATTTGCGATATTAAGAATACAATTAGAGCCACCGTTACCTTTCAGGTACTTTCCTATGCGGTCACAAGGTCCATTGTAGATTACACACTTCAATTGAAACTGAACTGCTCTTGGATTCTGCGTAAAGAAATTAGTACAAATTTTATCTCACAGTAGTAATTAAACTTACAAAGGGATAATGATTAATGATACCAAGCAACCATACTACATAAAACGGTACTTCAAGGCGTGAGAAATCATAGTCATTCCCAGTTTCCAACAATTATTACAATAATAAAAATTGCAAATTCAAAGGACATTTTAACCAGTAAAACAACAATTTATGACATCATAATTATTTGAACTGAATGCCGCAAATAGCATAAGGCAACCAGAAATATGTGTGCAATTCAGCACACGTAGACCCAAGATATCATCAGGATTTGATGACAATTTGCCCCTGATTGTCCCTCTTTGTTATTATTATTATGACTGTGTCGGAATCAAAAGATTGTGCAGGATTTTATGTAAGCGTTTCTCACTACGTTAATAAGATCAGCACATGATGCGTGAGCAACTGTTGGATAATGCAGTTTAGAAGAACAGGTAAGAAAACAAGGAAATGCCAATTGATCTTTAGATGGCTGTCAACTTTAGTCAACTTTCCCCGAGCCACAGAGAGCGTTTCCTTTCCAAAGTTTACATTACATCCTTCGTAATAAGAAGAAACTTACTCTTGCATTGCATTTCTTTTTATCTTTTCTGTCTACCCAATGTCCATACAGACATTCAAGCAAGCAAGTATAGTAAGCAAGCATAAACCACAGGTGTAACGTCACGGATGGGAATTTTATTATTGTGTGCATGAAAAAATGACATAATATAGTGCGAATCATAAGAAGTTAACGTACCTTCAAGTAACTTTCAAAGTTGACATTCTGGAATTCTCGGGGGATAACGAGACCCTGGATATTTGGAATTTGTCTCTTAATCCTTTCAACACTCATCCCACTAACCATAAGTATGGTAGATACCGTAACTAGAATAACTGCAGACTTCATATTTGTAAAGAGTATTAACTGCTACTCTTAAATTTAAATGAGATACACAACAGACACAAGAGGTGGATGTACTTTTCGTTTCTGCAATTCCAATAACTTTTCAGAGTCTGAAGAATTTTTCTTTGTCTCCTCCTGCACTATTAATGCACAACTGATGGCAGAGTTTGGCCTGTGTGGATACTTTAAACGAGTAAAGTGTTTGAACTTGCAAAATTTTCGCTTAAGGTGTTTACTAAAAGCCTACCCTGTTGTCTCGTACACAGAGCCTAGTGGTCTATCAGGTGTGTGGGTAAACGTCTTTTATAAGTAAGCGAATCTTGTATATTGATGATAATAGAGGTTGTTGCTCAATACACCTTAAACACATAGACATATACAGCTTTGTAGTAGTTTTCTTCTTATCATCAGTAAGTAGTGATGACGTAGATTCAGCGAAGGGGTTATCCAAGAAAATTATGCTACAAACAACAATGTACCACGCAAAGGTCTTTAAGCCCTTTTCCTCATAATATTTTATCCCACATTTTTTATATACAGTCGGCAGTATTTTCACACTGAAATGCACTTTATAATGTATTATTTGTTATGATTATTTTCTATTATTCCCTTGAGTACTACCCAAAAACAGAACCATAGTACTGCGGCTCGTGTCCAACTAAACCGTAACCATGGCTCACTATGTCTTGCTTTCGCTGTGGCACGTAATCATGTTTTTTTTCGGGGAGGGGGGCAAAATAAGTGTAGACCGAATATGAAACACCTCTAAAACTGCACTAGTTCTCTCCTAACTCACAGATATAGCTACGTATGGAGTCTTGCAAAATCTGAAAGAAATGTTCGATGCTACAATATTATCATAGACATTGTGGAATGGTATTCACTCGTTTGGCAATCAGACTTGTTCATACCAATTTTGAGAATCCTAGCAGAAATTTTCTCATGACTGCTTGCAGCAAGCTGGAACTTGCATGTTCATTTGTATATGCATTATTAAAAATCAAATAATTCTCAGACTCTGAACAACGGCAAAAACAGGCCTGAGAATGCAGAAGAATATGAGAATGAGAAAGAAAAAAGTTACTACTGTGGGAGGGAGGCTATTAGAAAATCCAATTCCCTCCTCTTCTTCTTCTTCTTCTTCTTCTTCTTCTTGGGAAAGTTGATGCACAGACGACAATATTATATTGATGTGAATTTTAGCTTCTGTATCTCGCCAAAGCTAAATAAGTGTAATGACTTGTCAAATGCAAAAGCTAGTGTGAGGACTGAAGCTATAGGAGTTGACTAGCCTCTATACGGGAATATTACTAAAGTTTGATGATTTATTATTATGAAATCTTGAAATTATAGAGGAGGAAAATACTACAGAGCAGATTCTGATTACGGATAGATAGACATAAACCTTTTTCTATAGCATTGATCATACAGGAGTCGATGAAGAACGGGAATTATCTAAGAGCGCTATAAATTACAGCCCCTGCTAGGTATTTTCACCTGTATCTTTTACATCATTGCATTCAGTTTGTTCCTGTCTCGTATAATACCATCCCATCAATTTCCATTTCTGTTGTTGGTTAAACTTTTCCTCAAGCTAAAAGCTATAATTATTAGCAACTCATGATGATGATGATGTATCTAAGTTGAACCATCCATTTCAACTTGGTTTTACCTCGCGTGAGTTAAATTGACGCAGACAGGGGTAATAATGGCCCTTTTTTTCACATCACCATCATATTTGAGACTGGATTTATATTGCGGAATTGATGGACAGTAAGAGGCAATAATTTTAGATTCATGCTCTCTTCTTCCCCTTAAAGGGTTTTCTAATGTTAATAATTCTCATGCCAGCGGCTGTTCTAAACCATCGGACGTTATGCCATGTATCTTCACTACTGTAGTCACTTCTTCTTGCCCCTTGCGTGATGATAGCTTTACATGAAGACATGAACAACAATTGTCTTTGTTCACACCTGGTAGCAGAAGTCTATCACCGATGATGTTGCTAATGAACTTTTTATAATTGGCTCAATATATTCATCGTTCAGTCGTTTGTAGCATTTCACATAGCAGGAACAAAATTCTGGGAAATCCTAAGATAATGATAGTTCTTAGCTCTCAGATGGTGGGCTTGGAAGACTGACTCATACTATAAGAGTTTGAAGACCGTTTCCTATCATCATCATGATCCAAGGTTTCAAATAAGGCTCTTTTTTGCCGTTGACCTTCACAACTAATGCAGGTTACTTGACTGACAGCTTATTATTTGCTGCTGTGGTTACTTGAGTTTATAAATATTAAAATGTCAGATGAGGACTTAAGTTAAGGGGCCACTCGGGCCACTTAAGATCCCTTAGAAGATTCAGTACGAACGGTTTGGCCGGCCACACGCACTATAGCGAGGGTTACCTCTGATGCTACCATGAATATTTTACAAAAAATTATTGACAAACTGAACCTATTAAAAGCTCCACCATTATCCTATGTCAGTTAGAAGCAGTAAATATTTAGGAATTAAAGAAAATATTGACTTTTCTGGAATGGAATGGATAAATAATGAAGAGTTCATAAAGTACGAGAACGTTGCTAGGCCACCTATCGGTTGACGGAGATGGTCGCAGTAGTCGAAGGATTTGGCGATATATTGTGGGAATACATAATAAATTGGAAGGACGGGAGGTAGAATAAATTTTAAATTGCCAAAATTATTTACACTTAGTTACCAGCTAATAAAAGTTATTACAAGACAGAATAAACATGAATTTTAATGAATCTCCTTGCATAGTCAAGTGAGGAAGGGCGGTTGTTCGGCGTATAGTCATCGACGCAAAGTAAATTGTGAACTACTTTGAAACAAAAAACAATAATAACAAACAAAACGGAAAACTGATTTTGATGGCTGGCTGGAAATTAAGTACGACATTGACATAATTTAATTGTGCAAAGTTAACCCTGTCATTGGACGAGATTAGGATGAATTTCCTTTGCAAATCAGGGGAAATAATGGTCTGTTGAGTGGATGGAAAAACTTTGATCCGTTAGGAAGCAATGACAATCAAATGCCCGCTGACAGCATAATCTGTTCCATTATAAAGAAATAAGAATTATTCTAGTCATTTCTTGAAAAATCAAGTTTTGTACGGAGGCAATTAAGATTTGGTGCAGGTGGGCGAGTTGGTTTGGGTTGTTGTTTTGGCAGTTATATCGGTAAGGAGACATTCGCATCATTTGCTATTTCGATCGTTTCGTCTTGAAGCACGTTTAACAAGTTTTACTTGTTTGGTCTAGATATTCAGACGGTTCCACGGTTCTCGGAGTTGATGATTGCATCTTAACAAATGACATCGTTTTGAAGGAACACAGGTGTACTTTGATCTAATACATGAGGTAATGAAACGGGAGTGAATGACTCATATCATATGAAGTTTGTGACATTACTGACATTTGTTGGCTTTTAGTACCTTTTTATTACGGATATGAATGCACACCTTGGTTTAGAGATATAATCAAGTGCAATATTTTTCTGTTGTGTATTAGATGGAAGGCATTCCACAGAAACCTGACTTGGGCCAGGGAAAAGACTTCATAATTGACCAAGCACGAACTTCCAGACAGCTGAGAGCAGCGAATCAGAAGAATGAGGCAGCTGCATTAGTCATACAGCGAACGATTCGGAAATATATAGACCGAAGGAAATTCCGGAATTCTTGCATGTATGTTTTCACCCGCTTTGGTTTTCTTCCTATGCAAATAGAACTGAAAAAAAAATATTTATTGCATTATAGCCAGCAACTTGACAATCTCATGTCGGACTTTGATGCTGAAAAGAAAGAAAATGCACCCTCTTTGGAAATATTTGTAGCTTCGTACTTTATTGTCAAGAGGTTCGATAAAAAGGCTGATGTCAGCTTTTTGGAGAAGTTGTGTAGGTAAGTTGGAAACATGACTAGGAGGAAGTTCCGAAGCGTTGCCTTGGTGCCATTGGACGTGACTGCAATTATGTATTTATTCTTGTTAGATATGTCGTCTGGAGTCTACTACAGGAAAACCCACAGATGAGTTACATTGGGATTGGTTTGAAGAAAACACTTTCCTTATATTGGATTAGTCATTTAAAGGAGATCATATCTGCATGCGTTGAGAGCGTGAGTGTAATATTTTAGCGTGCATGACTGTATGCTTTCACTGCTGACTCTTGAGGTATGACAATTTTCTGTAGATCGGGACCCTTAAGCCGGAACTCTTAGCAGATTCCAAACAGTTATCCATATTTCTGAGTACCATAGTTACGCTGACGTCTGCGAAAGCGTGGAAGCTAATTTCTGTAAAATGTTTCGAATCTCTGCGTGCGGGAATGGAGAAGCTGAGCATCAACTTAGCAGTACATTTATACGACAAAACGAATTTTTATGAGTCACTTCACTACGTGCTACAAGCGGCATTGTCTCGACCAGGAAGGGTAATATTGATTGTGTGTCAGATAGTGCGTTATGTGATGAGTGAAATATGAAATATTTTCTCAACCTAAGGTTTCTATAAAGAAGGCTAACTTGCAAGCCATGTCAACGCTAGCAAATCGACCAAATCTGGAGGAGTTTCCGTGTCAAGAAAAGTTATTGGGCCTTTATATGCGTAACCTCTTAACAGTTCCTGCTTACGTTTACCATGTTAACAACATGTGTCCAGAGGTAGGCATGTTTAATATGCTTTATTTTTGTGTTTATAAATAAATACTTCCAAGTCACGCAGTGTAACCTATGGGTGTTGTAGGCTGTGGAAGAGAAGTTGTTTCCGAAGTGGATAGAATACGCCTATGAAGAAAAGAACTTAAAGGGAATACTGGAAGATAAAGATCTATCACTGATACTCGCATTTCTTGCTAATCTGGTGCAACTGGGCGAAAGATTTTCTAAAGAAGGAAATCTTGTCCAGCATTTCTACCCGAAATTCGCGGTAAAATGATTTTGCTCACAGTAGGGCTAATATGTCAGGCTCTTTCATTTGTGGTCTTATATTTTGGTCACAGTCGGTCACATCCAGGCTGCTGAAGGAGTGCAACGAACTTAAGGAGCAGCCAAAATCAAAGACGCATTGGCATCCAGTATTTGGTTGGGTTGCTCAGCCGATACCTCAGTCTTTTCTCAATTCGGTAGAGCAGTTCAGAACGCAGATGGAGTACCTGTGGAGTCCTAACTACATTGAAGTATGCTGTTTTTTGATTACTTACTGTGTATGGAGGTTGTTTCATGTCTGAATTGAGTTGTTATAAATGCAGGCAGCGTTTTCTCAGCTGTTCGAATTCAGTTCTACAAATCGCTTATTCAGTTCGAATGAAGAGAAGGTTGCAAAACGACCAATGAAGGGCGTGATTGTGCTTCAGAAGTCTCCACCGACAACTGTTAAGTCATCAATTTTTAAAGCTGTCAGACGTGTCTTTTCCTTGGACTCGTCACACGAAAGCCCAGGCTCTCACGTTCTTCCAAATTCGTCCGTTTGCTCATCTTACCAAGCTTATTTGAAATTCTCCAATGAAATATCCGTAAAAGTAGCCACAGCTTGTGAGCTGTACACGGGAGTCATAAAAACTCTTCCAATGTAGGAATATTTCAATATTTTTATATCCTCGCTGATCCTAGTACAGGTAATTATCAACCAACTTGGATTTGCAGATGCAAGATTGACATCCTGACAGGATTGTGTTTCAAGAATTCCTCAAAAACCCTAGTGGCTTTGTGGAAATTCGTACAGCTGTTAGATCGTGATAAAACGAGTAGCTGGGTAGATGTTATTTTGGCGAAACCTTCTCAAGTTCAAGAAGAAATTATAATACTTTTTGCGGATGCCATGATTCACTTCACGACGTAAGTCAGCTTAAATTCTTGGAAAATATTGAATGCGCTTGATCGTTTGCGTTTTCGGTCCGTACAGAATATTGGATGACCAAGAAATGTATGAAGATCAGAAGGTCTTATCCCTGGAAGAGTTTGCAGAATTAGCACAGTTTGTAAATAAGCTTTGCTACCGGCTAATTTCACATCAAAATCACACACGAGTGCAGGATAAAGTATGGAAGGCTCTTAAAACGCTGCTAATTGTGCTGTATCGGCGAGATTGTCGTAAAAAGTTCTGTCCTGATGACGCGTGGCTAATTGAAACAAACAAAATGAATCAACTAATTAGTGATATTGAAAAAGGAAGGAAGAATGCGAAGGTATGACCTTAAATAACGAGTAGTATCAAGACAAAATTATGGTTGCACGCGATAAAGCCGTTTCTATAAAACAATTTTAGAGGGTACTGCTGGAAATGCCACACGTTTTGCGTGAAGAGGCTCGAGTCATTCTATTTCGCAAGTGGGCAACCTCTGAAAAACTGCTGAATGGGAACTCTTTGGGAGAGCATGAGACTTCGTGTTCCGCGAATTCTACTCTTATTACCATTCAGAGAGGTCGAATCGTTGAAGATGGGTATGCTCAACTAGCAACCCTCTCCCCAAAGGCGTTAAAGGGCACAATTAGAGTGCGCTTTCAAAATGCTCTTGGTTTGGACGAAGCTGGCATAGATCAGGACGGAGTATTCAAGGAATTTCTCGAAGAAACAATCAATTCTGTTTTCAATCCTACACTTAACCTTTTTAGAGCTACCAGCGAAAATTTATTGTATCCATCCCCGCTGTCATATTTGCATGAAAACTACCTCCAGCTGTTTGAATTTGTCGGGAAGATGCTCGCTAAAGCCATTTATGAGGTACAGTTTGCTGTAAGGATGGTATTATTATGTTTGGGCATTTTTTACTATCGTTAGTGGACATTGTTGTGTCGCAGGGAATCGTCGTCGATGTTCACTTCGCCCCTTTCTTTCTCAGCCAAATCTTAGGCCACCAGCAAAATGCCGTTTTCTCAGCGATTGACGAGCTACAGTCTCTTGATATAGAGCTGTACAAATCGTTAAATTACATCAAACATTATGATGGAAATGTTCAGGTTCGTCTTTCTGTTTGCTGTGGGCTGCATCCGATTTCTATCTGGGTTTTCACTGTTTGCATCTGGTAATTTAGGATCTCGAGCTTACATTCTCTGTTGACCAAGATGTATTAGGGGAAATAAAGACGACCGAACTCATTCCTGGAGGATCTACGTTGTCAGTGACGAATGACAACAAGTGAGTGTTTCGTATACACGCGATGAAATAATCGAATAGTGTCGAACATATTACATGAATATGTATATTTTTCTGGTCCCAATAGAATTAGTTATCTGTACCTAATGGCACACTTTCACCTGTCCATGCAAATCAAGGAACAAACAGCCGCATTTCTGAAGGGATTCCGATCCATTATTCCTTTCGAGTGGATACGTATTTTCTCTCCAAACGAGGTGGGATATAATCTATGGCCCGTGGTCGATATACCGTCTAAAAGGAAACTATAACACCGTAATATTTTCGTTTTAGCTTCAAAGACTGATCAGTGGAGAGGACACAGACATTGATCTGCAAGACTTACGGAGGAACACGCAATATTATGGAGGTTTTCATGACAATCATCGTGTCATTTGCTGGCTCTGGGAAATACTTGAACACGATTTTTATGAACAGGAACGTCGACAGTTTCTGAAAGTAATGATAATTTTGAACAACGAAAATGCGTGACCAAACAGCATTCCTTATATGTATTTTATTGGTTCACAGTTTGTGACAAGCTGTTCCAAGCCACCTTTGTTGGGTTTTGCCAATATGGATCCGCCATTTTCTATACGATGTGTCGAAGTTAGTGATGATGAAGATACAGGAGACACTATAGGTGTGTGTTTGCATATAAGCTCCTCAATTGAATCCACTTTTGGAAATAAGTAGATTGGTATGAACTTGAATGTGAACGTTTGATATGTTTTAGGGAGTGTCCTCAGAGGATTTCTGACAATCGGCAAAAAGGATCCCGTAGGACGCCTTCCCACTTCTTCCACATGCTTTAATCTGCTCAAGCTCCCAAATTACCACAAAAAGTCAACATTAAGGGAAAAGTTACGCTATGCAATTTCTGCTCATGTCGGTTTCGAACTGTCTTGAGCGGACGTTAATTCGCTCCAGTCCCCGCAATGTCTTACCTACTGGTCATTTACGACATTCATAGTTATCATTTGTTTTCCTAGTGTATTTCTTGGCTACGTCAGAGCAAAAGCTTTTGGTCCATAGGCCATGTTTACTAAGAAATTTAACTGACAAGATCAAGAAACAAGTTTTTTATCATTGTGTAGTTGTGTAATCTGTGATAAACTCGTCTAAATTTTTCGCGTATAGGTCTGTGACGCTATTGATTTCTCTTGACAATATTCCGAGCTATTGGCACGAAATACTGATAAAATTTTCTTTATACAGTCTGAGTCAGTCGCGTTTCGCGTTAATAAAAATCGCTTTCTTCAATAGTTATGCCACAACTGCTTATGATGTACGCGTTCAGCCTGCATTTTGAGTTACTATGACACTACTGTTTGTTTATCACGTTATGATCGTTTTATTTCTGAAAAAAATAAGCAATTTTTCAACGAAGCATTGAAAAGAAATACACAGTGAATCAAGGCTCACGTTTGAGGCAAACAGGACGATTATGTAATCACATTCATTCAAATGACATCCTCTTAGTGCGTTTGAGACAATATATTATTTTTATTTTTCAGTCGGGACACACATTATTAGTTCTTCTCGAACATAGCTCAGATTCCTTTAAGTTCATCGTGCATGTGTGTGTCCAACAAGATTGACATCAAAGTAAAATTCATCAATGTTTTTTAGCATGACAGCAAGCTAGGAGGCAAATCCAGAAACACATTATTAAATCTTAAAGGAACTGCCGCAATCTCACTACGATTCAGCGTTGTATTTAGCCAAGGCAAATCGAAGGTAAAATTCCAACCGGAAGACACGGAAAAGATGAACACAAACAATCTCGGAATCATATATGACATTACATAACATGACACAGGTATCAAGGCCTGCCCTTCTTATAACTTTTAATTCGATTGTTTGTTTCCATGATGATATAATAAGCTACAGGTGATGTATTTATAAGCACAATGACATTTTCCCTTTCGGCTGCCTTTCAAAACAGAATATTCTCAAAAGACAACTGACGCGTGTTATAATGGTTCAAAGTTGAAGCACTCATATCGATTAATAGATGTACTTTAGGCCAAAGATGTTCACATTAAGCGATAAATTACCTATAGTACTCATATTGCAAAATTAATAGGCCTCTATTCGGTAATATTCTTTCTGAATGGGGAAACCTTATAGAAACTGTTTTAAACAAGAATTAGTACTTACACAAGAGTCAGTTCTGCTTCCCTTGCCACCCCGCTAGCTATTTTACTCAGTCAGCGCTATAATAGGATGCTCTCATACAAAAATAATAATGCTAGTGTTATCAAACAATAACATATAATTAAAATGGTTACTGAACGTATTATCCATGGTCTGTAAATAGCTTTTGCAGTCATTAGAATCAGTGACTGGCACATTTCTTACAACACCCCATATATTCTTGTTGCGGAGATAGATTCGTGGTCATGAAAGAGGAACCATGTGCAATAATGGGACGGACCAGCTCATCATCGACATTCAACAATCAGAAAGCAACCAAAATAAAACTTCTATACTTTTGAAGAATCTACTATGTCAACGTGTACTCGGGGGAAAGGAGACAGTAAAATGATTCAGGAATGGATAAAACTAATCAAGATTCCTGGTATGGTACAATAATATAACAGGTGGTGCAGTATCTGTTGAACAACAATTACGATAATTTCGTACTGGCACTGTATCTCACACGGCTAATTGTGCTTCCTCCTGAGCCTTTTAGATGCTTTTCACAATAACACTTATATAGCCAAGTCTTACATCATCGGAAACTTGTTTTTGTTGTTGGTGGGCAGTACCCGACATTGATTCCCACCACCCTTTTTTCTTTTATAGTTTAATAATAATAATTATTATTATTTATTCCTTCCAACTATTACACTACTGCCCGGAATTTATGGCAGTTCATATATATAACCGCTTTAATATTTTAGTACACTATATTTGACGACGTTGCTGGTGAGGCTACATCTTTTCCATCGGATTCACTTTTTTTCTCCTTATTGGCCGCACTGCCGTCAAAAAATCTTGCGTCTATCACAGCGTATATATTTTTTTAACATCTACCTCAGAATCATAGTTCCAATAGTCACTTTCGAACATGTTTACAATAATCATATAGCGTGTACAAATGAAGGCTTCCGTGATATTCGGTTTTAATTTGCAATACAACAAGCAAAGGAAATAATATTTTCCATTGCACAATTTTACCTACAGTAAAAATCTTGTAATCAAGTTGAAAAATTAAAATATTACAATTGTAATAGTTACTGTTATTATCTTGGTATTATCCTCATCATCGGAATTTTGTTTATTTATTCTTACTTTTAGGCAACCACGATAAACGTTGAGGCAGTTTTCAGTTGCTTTCAGTTAGTCGTAAGGAGAAAAACTGCAATGTGCAACTAGGAAAGTATGCTGTCTCTCCTTACTGATAATGCGATAAGATTCACAGTAATAGCGATTATCATTTTTACGTAACGTAGCGTTGTGGTTACCCAAAATGTGAAGCAGGTTTCATGGAACAATTTTTCAGGAAATAAATATTCTATATAACGACTATACAACAATGATGGTGATGAGCACAGGAAGATTTTTAAAACATTGTAATCATGCGTAATTAAAATTCATCATCATCATTATCGTCATTATCATTGCTTTTACAAGACGGTTAAAATTGTAAGATCGGATACGTAACAACTATTAGAATATATCAGGGCACCTGGACCAATCTTTCTTTTCCTTACAACCCCAATAATCCCCTCTGAAAACATGGATTACATTTCCTGTCAGTGGATCTTTGTCTTTCGAAAACCAAAGGGGTTCATACGACGGAACTGGTCGACCTGTAAGAAATAGATAAAAAACACTTGACGTTTTCATCTCCAATGCATTTCATATACAACTTGCTGATATACAAGACGAACCTTCCGCAGCAGCCTTTTCCGCCTCAGTTTCTTTCTGCCGACGCGCTTGTCGCTGCTTTTCCTCTAGTCGTACTTTTTCAGCGTTAGCTTCATCCCAAAATCCTTCCTCCATTAAGCGTTGATCAGGCCGATTTCTTGAGTCAGTGGGAGCCACTCCTTCTTCGGGTTCATTCAACTGACATGCTAACTCCGTAAAATTATAGTAGCGCTCAGACTCGGGACTGTAAAATGGAAAAAAAACTGGTAACAAAGATGTCTACATCTATACGGGTTGTAAACTCAATTTCATCACGTACGGTGGAACCTTGCGTTCCCATAGAACTTTGGCAGGTGCAAGTTCCAAAATAGGTTTTCCACTTTTATCTGTATCTTTTTGATTAAGCACTTCACATGTTTCCATTCTGGCATCCCAGGTACCGTTCAGAATATAACGAACTTTCTCATTCTTATCCATCACACATCCGGTTACCTACAGTAACGACGGAGACACCAATGAGTACAAACCAAACCAACGCATTTTTCGTCCCTGTAACTAAGCATGTTGCAATTCCCTCACCTTTCTTTGAACATCTCTATTAAAATAGGAATACGGAATGTATTTTAAATGACACTTGTCTCCCGTATGGTGATTCACAATATCCATCTCTCCGTGCTGATCCACCCAAAGTTTCCCTACGATGATATTGTGCACCGTGGTCGTAACCTTTCTCCATGTGTAATGATTTCCTACAGATTCAAATATCTTTTGTAGTGCTTAAATCGTTCCGTATTCACAGAAAAGATTCAACATATAATCTGTAAAGACGCTCACCGGATTCAGTGAATACCAAATGTGCGATCCCCAGAGGGATAACCTGAAGATATTTGCCACGGAATTTGGAGGACATGGTGAATTCTTGCCAACATTTCCAACCACGACCCTCGCAAAATTGAGCAGCCATTGGAGGATGATGGCTCACTTGTTCATTTAAACACCTCCATCCCAGGTCGTCCATGCGATCGCATTCGTAAGTTTCACCTAGCAAAGGATTGAAAGGTTTTCCCGTTCGAACCTGCGAATCGACCCAACGCAAAGGCTCACATTAATTCCATCCAAAATCCAGAGTAGTTAGCCATCGATGCAGCTATTATCATATAACTTACGGCAGTTGTTGCGTACGATGACACAGTGAAGGCTGCGACATAACTAAGTTGCTCACACGAATCCTTACATTTCACAGCGCGGTCCAAAATCTGGCTGTATTCAAAGTCTTCCGTCAACCGCTGCAACATGGACAATGGTTCCGAAAAATTCACAGGCATCGGTATTTTCGTTAATTCTTTTCCTATACAATTCTTCATAATGCTCCATAGATTAAGAGGGTAATTGGGCTTGTCAGGTACGCGTGTCCTTCGTACTCGCCGGGGCGTCTGTGAGGCCACTGGAACCAATTCCGTTCCCGTTGCAGAGGCAGGTGTCTCGTCCTTGCTATTGCTCTGCAATTGCTGACGATCCCCTTTTGTCTGAAAAATAAAGCAACAATAATTATAGATTAACCACTTCACCAAGAATTCTTTCCACTTTGCTCACAAATAATAATTATTCATTTTTGTTATTCAAAATTTCATTTACCCCTCCATTCATTATTAAAGAACTTCTGCACTAACTAATAACAAGCAATAGACGTTACAGAAGAAGATGACTTAAAATTTCAAATCACTTGCCGCTATAGAACCTCACGAGATTAATAAAAAGTAAAATGAACCTGGCTGTGCTGAGCTCAGGTACAGATAGATAGCTGATCCTGATGATGATTTATAATTAACAAGCTTAGCTAGTCCAATTTCCGCAAGTTACGCCATCTTAGTGTGGGAACATTAAGTTAGCAAGATACAACATCAGAACAGTTAAGTCGAATCAATGACAGTTGTCTGGCTACCTTCTACAACACCAGCTTGGGAAAATATAATATATAAGAAGCTGAGAGTAACAGCAGCTATGCTGCGGGATTTTTTCTCATAGATATACTTCGAATATGTACCAATGACTTCATTACTAAACAACACTAATAATGCAACAAATGCGGCCAGTATGAATGTGAGAAACCTTTAAAAGCCTTCACTAACTTTCATGATAACAAGAAAGAGCTAGCTGATGACCCAAGATAATAATTACTGCCACGAAGGACACGAAGCACACACAGAATTCCCACTCAACAATTAAAGGAACAAACGCGATTCTCAGAATGACACATACACACACGCTGTCAACCACTCACTCATAAAAAGGCCACTGATGAAGAGACCCCAGAAGAACGTACAATAACTTTAGAGCTTATCAGTAGCACATACTTGTACAATGAGTTACCCTGCGTATATGCGCACTGATAAAAAAATCATCTACCCTAATTATTAGATGCAAAACTGGTCATGAGACTAGGATGATGTGAATAAAAGGGAAGCAAGCAACATCAGGAACAAAAACTACTACTTCTCAAACCAACAAGTATTATTGCGTCACATAGCCAGTCATAAACTTGTGTGTACATATACACAAGTACTTGAAATGAACTACAAGGAGAACACACTACAAACACGTTTAATCAGGTCACATTCTCAAGGGCTGTTTCAATGCCCAGCAGTCTAAAAGATACGGACCCAAATCACTGCCAATGAATTGTGATATACTAAAAGTATCAACAAAGAACAGAAAACTACACCAAAACAACACGATTACTACCAGAATATCTAGAGGAACTGGCCTTATCCCTATTTCTCTCCCTTAATCGGACCCCCTCGTACTTCATTTTGTTTTACCATGATGATGATGAGGTTACACAAACGGAATTTCAACAAGTGAGATAACCTAATGCGTTACTACTAAATAGTTTTCGTTACACATCTCTCACTCAAGTATGCATATTACCAAAAACAGTATTCCAAGCCGGAGATTTTACATACAGGCAATAAACAAGATGCAGTTTACATGCAGAATGAGACAATAGTGCTACAAGAGCTCTTACCTTAGCACGAATACACCTGACTTGCTGACTAGCTCCAGGGCTGTCATCTTCCCCTTCGCTACTTGAATATGACTGCTTCCCTTCAGACCTCTGCAAAGTACATTCAGAGTGGAAAGTTAAGGCACTTTACATTTATATTTCTGTCATCACAGATATAATATGAACCGGGCATCACAACTTACCTGAGAGTCAGTGCTGATGCCGCTTGACGTGCGTCGATGCGCAGAAATAGGAACGTCCACTGTGAATTCTGTAGCGCCTTCAGAAATTTCCACAGCATCGTAATAAACTGTTTCATCGTCCTCATCAGACTGAACATTGCCCTGGCCTATGTTCCAAAAAATAATAAACAGCACTCATTAGATCAATTCAATCATTCATCGGTTAAATACTGCACGTCATTTGTTAGTAAAGTGAATTTTAAGCGTTCTTGTTAGAAAATGACCATTTGAGGCAGAAGAAGCGGTTTTCTGACCATGATGGGAAGCCACTGCTGCTGCTTCTTCTAATTTAGTGTGCTGCTTCGCTAGTTCCTCAACGACACGCTCCAGCCGCTGCCGTTGTTCCTTTTCGTACTGAATCGCTTTTTGCCACTTCTTTCCTTGTGATTGAGCAGTTTTTGCGTACTCTGTACACGCCTAATTAATCAACAGCACAATCAAGTCATTAAAATACAAGCACCAGAAATGGGATCACTGTATTATTTCATACAACGGAACTCACATTTATCATGGCAGTAGACGTGATGCGAAACAGGGTGGCTCTTTCATTTACTTGTTTTACCTTAGATACAATATCGTGGTGACTATCCGTTGATTCCAGCTCGCTAAGGGCTTTCTGCAATCCAAAAGAGAAATCAGATATTCAAGAGGCTCTCATACACATGTTGTCCAAACAACTGGACATTCTTCTGTGTTTTCACTGCCTGATGACAACCTTTAATTTTCATTTATTGCTAATGAATAATCAATGCTAATAAAAGCTAAGGAAAAGTCTTTTGCAAGTAGCTGGAAGACTCCATCTTTCTGCAAAGACAGCATTAACAAAGATTACAAAAGTCACGGAACTTAGAAAAGGACAAGGAATCGTGTGATCCACTGCCCAGCATGGGGGTTTCCAGCTACGTTACAACGATAAGTATAGACGTACACACGACGGATGAATGACCTAAATCGGCTAACACGATCATTCACCCATAGCTTCCTGAGCATTACTTCCAGCATGTTACAAAAAGTATAGTTATTGATGGGGTGAATGGAAGAGGCAGACAGATAGATATATATTACCTGAAGTGCGTTCCCGTGCTTGTTTATGAGCTCGCAACAGGTTTGCATGTCTTCTAATTTTGCAGATAACATTCGAAAGACGTTTTGCACCTCTTGATTGTCTGGAGGAGCCGATACTTCTTCAAGCTCATCCTCTTCTTCGGACTCCATAGTCCGAATGGCCTTTGCTTTCGCCAGCTCTAATGCAGTGACCCACCTATCCCCAAAAAAGACAATATCAATCTTGTTATCCTACACGTTGTAATACTCTGTACTAAATACCCAGATAATAGTAAATTTTCCCGTTTTTAAAAGCTATACAACCAGCTCTATACCCCTTACCTCTGCCTTTCAACTTCATTGGAAGCTCTCAAATGAAATGTCTGTGTTCCACCGTTGGAAACGACCAAATTGCAAGTATCTTCTGTATAAATAAGTGCACCGTGCAAGCTGATGGAACCTCGACATGTGTGGGTCATTTCGGCCTGGTTTCTGTAATATATTCAAATAGCCATCATCACCATTAGTCTCAAAACCATAATAACGACAGATTGGAGCAAGTTACACATGAGTTACATACGCATTATAACCACATGAACACCGCAATAAAAATAATTTCTCGTTATTAGTCTTCTGGTTAGTGGGTTCATTCGAAGAAGCAAGTGTTCAAAACATTACAGTACTATAGACAGACGTCTACATTCATTGCGTAGCATTTTAATAGAATTGATACTGAATGTTTAGCTTTTATTTACTTCAAGAGCACGAGAGGAGAGGGGCCAAAGATAACCATTCTTTTTGGAAGAAACTCAACAAAAGTCAAGAGATTCATGGGCATACATAAATTCCATATTGCTGAACCGAAAAGGATTTACAACTTATACAGACGGACGCGATGCCAAAAATAACTCCGACAGTGACTGCAATAGCAGCACATCATCA
>JAQFYD010000106.1:0-29600 GCA_034694225.1 Bourletiella hortensis | reverse complement strand
TTCCCTATTCCTTCCTTCCTAAAAGGCAATATCTCATCCCTGCCTATTTCCTATCCTATTTCAGCTTAAATTTCTCACCCTTCCTACCTTTTTAGCCTACAAATAGGCTTCCTTGAAGGAAGGCGCCCATGTCTGGTTGACTAGTAACGTCGATCTGCTAGTAAAAGTACCGTCTAGTATTTTCGGCGGCGCTAGTATTAGTAAACAGTTAGTAGTAGGCCTCTGGGCAGGTAGTAGTAGTAAAGGTAGTAGTTCGACACTAGTTTAGCTGCTAGTACTTGTTAGTACTAGTAACTCGAATTTTGCTAGTAGTAGTACTAAGTAGTAGCAAATTTTGGCGGTAAAGCGAACGGCAATGTTTGAAAGTTCCAAAATTAGTATAAAACGGGCGCAAAATAATGTTTAATTGCAATTAAATCATGGAAATTGAATGTCAAGAGGTTTTCTGGGTCGATGAGCACGTTATTTGGCTTGAAAAAAGCTATTCTAGGACTAGCATCCACGCCGTCCCACCCTCCAGTACTACTTTAGTAATTAGTAGTAAGTGGGGCTTTACTATAGTACTAGTAAGACAGTAGTATTTAGTAAATTTTCAACTAGTAGTAGTAACGCCTAGTAACTTTTCCCTCCCTAAAATGCTAGTAGTAGTAAGAGGTAGTACGAACTAGTAATCACTTTTCTTCTAGTAAGTCTTTTACTATAAGTAGCAAATTGCCAACACTGGTGTCATAATAAGGCGTTTTTGCAGTGCTGATGAGGATTTCAAAATTATTTATGTCTAATCAACTCAATTAACTAAGTTTAACTTGACTTAAGTCTACGTGAAATAGCCGCTTTGACGTATGAAGGAAGACGAAGTGAAACATGAGAAAAGTGTTACACAACTGGAAAATTTTATTTTTCTTGCTTCTGAAAGATGATGACAACAGATTGATGTGAAAAAGTGTGAAACTGTTTATTAGAGATTACCCATAATAACTGAATGAACAAAAAGATTACCGGTTGACAGTTCATTCTATAGTAGTACCTCTACTACCTCTACCATACTTATGCTCACACTATAGAAGAAACAATAATTTTTCGAATGTTTGACAATATTATTAATAAATATTTAAGAGCATAAAGATATCCCCAGAGAGGACAAACATTTTTATTATTGTAGAATTAATAATTTCGAACTGCACATTTCACTTCTTCTTCGCTGGCCCACCCGAGGCCTTGGGATCAGGTTTTCTTTTGCCGGCGTCCTTTTCAGGGGTTTTCTTAGGTGTTGAACCAGCACCTTTGGCTCCTTTAGATGCATCGCTTGACGAACCTTCGTCTCCATCTTGTTCCTTCTTTATGTCAAAGTCCGGAAGACCCTCCAGAATGTCTTTCAAGTGGTCCTTGCTCTCTGCGTCCACAGCAGCAGCTGTGCCACCTTCTGTATCTACATCCATTGATTCTACTTTTTCAGTGCTACTCGGAGCAGCAGCTTCACTTTTTACAGATGATGATTGTGGCTCTGACGGCACTATGACAAAGGAGAGATACAATGAGTTAAGTAAATGCTTATTGGATTCGTATAATTACGGATAATTGTGACTTACTTCCAGTATCCTGAATAGACATTTGCATGGCATAAGCAATCTGCTCCTCTTCGGACATGGTAGAGAAATCAGGAGCTGCACGAGGTTGGGTTGCAGCTGCCCCAGCTGTATTTGCAGCGCCAGCGTCCATAGACATGCGAAGAGCTGTCTCCAGCATCTGTTCCTCGTTGGACGCTAAGGACAAAATAAAGTTGAGATTCTCGAGATTCTAGTTGAGTAGTTCTTCAGGTAAATCTAAATAGCATTGTAGATTTAACTTACGTCCTTCATTAGAACTTTCTACTTGTTGAGCACGAGCCTCAGCCTCCTGTCGTGCACGTTGCTCTTCCATGGATACACGCAAGGCCAAAGCCAATTCGGGGTCATCATTGGGATCAATTCCAAAGTCGAAGCCTCCTCCTCCCATACCTCCCATCGGAGCTCCATCTTCGCTTTGAAGTATGGGCGAATTCAATAAAGCATCAGTGAGACTTGGGCCCGGTGGAACAACAATTAAATGGCTTGCTGTTCCCTCCCTTCCATTCAGTGTGTCGATGAAATTGTTTAAAATCTTTTGATTTTTAACCAACTCATCTCCAAAGGCAATAATATCCACGTTCACTTTTTCTTTCTTCATACGTTTCGCTAGTTTCACCAATTCGGTCTCTTCGATATTATCCAAAGGGCTTCCAATGAAGACCACGATTCGCATCTTATGGTTCTTGCCCTGCAAGTTGGCATGATTAGTCATTCAATTTATTCTGGCCACAACATTGATTTAAACAAGAACAAGAAGGCGTGTGTATTTATCATGTGACACAAGTACAATAATTAAGCACGTAAGTGATGTTCATATACATTATCGCGTGTTAGCGCTTTTACCTGACGATGCTTTAAAGCTAAATGCGCCACCCTCAACCCTGGTATAAGCTTCAGCTCTCCACCGGGCTGGACAGCCAACATCTTCGACATCAATTTTGACTGGTCTGTAGTTAAAGTAGTCAGCACTTCCGAGCTACAAAACAGTAACAAAAGCAAATAATTTCCCAAACTGAAAACCAAAGTCATGTTACCATCTTTATAACAAAAGATCCATCATACCTAGCCAAAGTCAAAAGACCAACGTTATTTTCAGGGTTCGTCCTAGTCTTCTGTAATGATACAATATTAACTGCATCTTGTACAGCAGCCATACGGGTGGGAACGAAATCGCCATTTCTCATGTAGTCACTGTCGTCCACACTAAAGAGAAAATTAATGACATTCATAAATTAAAATCTCAATTATTTCCACATATGATTAATCCTGTAATTTCCTCTGACTTCTATTACATTACTTGAACGCATATTCATTCCCTTCCCCCGTTACTTCCCATACATTTCACATAAAAATTAGTACTACTTCTGGCAAAAACGTACGCCCGCAAAAGTTTCCCATCCTAAATTATTTAGTATCCAGCTTAAGTTATCCCTAATAATACATAGTCTTGAAAAAAATTAAAAGCCCTTACCAGATCATAGTACTTTCCAAAACCATTTTGACAGTGGCGATGTATCTTGTTTAGCTCTCTAGAAAACTTGATTTAAACTTTATCCCCGGGTCTTCGAGAATCTAGTACGGCTTTCGGCAAAGTTATGATTACGGACCCTTTTCAACGTGCGCAAGGAACTGAAGCGAAAAATATGAAAAACGATTTGTTCAGAAGTTTTGAATAACAGTTATTTTTGCGAGAAATTCTTTTAGATTTGGCAATTTGATCTCAATTTCTTCTCGACAGCTCTGCGGTGCGATCTGATGAGGCTACACAACACACAACTGAGTGCGATGACTTTACAGAATCATCACTTTCAAATATGGTGCACTCATCAAACGAATCATGAACATCATGCGAAGCGCTAAATTTGAACGGCTGATGCACATGGGTTCAGTGACCTGGGCTCGCATAGCCCCACATTTATTCAACCAATCTTCATAATTTACAAAATTTCAAGAATTTTCGTATTTCAGAATACTTTTTCTATTCTCTAACAACTATTTAATGTCATTTACAAACTTACTACCGGAATCTAGCAATACTTTAGCCCTAGACATCCAGTCTGACCTGCTAATGTACGCACCACACAATTTCCGCCTTCCAGTGAACTCATTGCGTCCATGGAACATTCTCCAATTGTCGAAAATTAGAATGGTCCCTGGCCTTAACTTAAACCATTTTGCTCTCAACTCTATCATTTTCGACAGCTGAATAAGACTCTCATAAAATTCGATGATTCTATCCGGTGGGATTGTATTTACCTCGGCCAGATCATGCGGATTGTACCTGAGACAAAATCGCAATTAGATTTAACAGACACTAAGGAGCGACAAAGCGACTGTCGTTAGGGGCATTAAGTATATACCTGATGCATTCAAGTTCCCCAGTGTATAAATTGTGCTGAAATACCGGAGCAACCGTATAAAAATGTTCTTTTCCCGGGTCAATATACTGCCATGGCAAAAGGGTGTTACAAAGTGTCCTATAATATTCTGGATTTGAATGGTACAGTTCTCGTGCAACTTCATATCCGTCTACCAAAGAGTTTAAGCCACCTTCCCCATCATGTTTGAGGCAATGGAATACCTGGAGACTAAAAATGATCAAGGTTTAATCGCATGCATGCGTTGCTAGCGTGTGCACAAATGGATATGAATATTGGCTTGTCTTTTTACCCTGCTGGCTCTGTAAAATAGGTCGTGTCAGTATGAAGATGAACATAATCAGAAGTGTAGGCAGTATCAGCAAAAGCTAAGTTGGATTCAAATTCCCAAAAGTCGCCGTATAAAGTATTCATAGGATGTGAGATTCTTGCTATTGCCTTGTCGGTTGAGGGCTTGTTTGCCGGTGAATCCGTAATCAGTGTTAATCCAAAGTTTTTTATATTCGTCAAGGCCTTAGCTAAACCTTCACTTGTCGTCATAAAGCCTTCGTATTCTACGGACGCCTCAGATATTTCAGATAGACTTGGTCTACCTGGAACCTTTAATACACTTTTGTGTTCCTCGTTAGTTTTACCCCCGGCTCCTACTCTCGCCCGGCCAAAATTGTCTTGTAGCCAACGTGAAGTATAAGTGGAAATATGGCCATCATTCCAGGTTATTTGTAAGGATGCTTTCTCCCTTCCTCCTTCAGAACTCATGTCCCGTACCGTACAATCTTTGCTTTCAAGTTCAGCCGGGATTAGTATTCTTTGATGTGTCACATTATTGAAACATTTATTGCACCTGCAACATGAAACAAGTGTGTAATTTTGTTCATATATGAAACAATCCTAGATCATACCGACAATGATGACGTAACCAAATGGCTGGCACCCGAATTTCCTTCCCATCTACGACTAATTCCACAGCCGATGACTGAATCCTCCTGTGGTTTATTGAAGTTTTCAATTTCACTTTTACTCCAGTAATTCCAGAGAAAGCTCTGAAGAGACCAGGACGCCTTATACTATTCATTCTTCTAATTGACCTCAACAATTCCTTCGAATCTCCAATTTATTTCTAGCAAAAGTTACATGACAACAATAACAAACTCTTTGGATGGGGTCAGACTTTGAAGATGATTGAAATGAATTGAACTCTCGGCGCCAATGCATTAGCCATTAAACTGAGCTCATTAACAACTGGATAAGGCATTACTTGAGTAAATATTTAAATAGAAAAATCTCCATTTAATTTGTCCATGAACCTTCTGTCTGTATAGGAGTGATATCATTAAATATTGATAAGCCATTGATTAAACCCACTGCAGATACATGTCAACAGTAGCTATGCTTTCTCCTTGGACCTCCGGCTCTGGGACTCACTTTCCCTGCGGACATGAACGCCTCTATTTTGTACATATTGTTTTACAAGATTGTAATGGAAATTATTGGCAAACCTGATGGACATTGTATTGCATGTTAGGATGACCAGAATTTGAAGATCATCATGCAATAATTAAAAAAATTAAGAACAAGTTCTTCGAGAAGCCTTGAAGGGGTTTGGTGTGCCACCTATAAGGCCATGAGAATTTTAGGGAAGACAATAGCGCGGCAATACAAATGCTAGTTGTATTTAAAAAGTATGTATCCTCCGTAGACTTTCTGAGTTTAATTTACCTTGAAATTGTAGCCACAACATATTTTTTCAGCCATTAGCTTATTTGACCTCTTTTATATTTAGCCAATTAAATAATATTCATTCTGTTATTGTTGATGAGTAAAGTAAATTTGTGAATTTCGTCAGAATCGTATAGAAATCTTTGAAGGGGTTCGAATCGTAAATTTGCTGGTGGCTTTCGGAGGAATAATATATAAATTGCGAATCATAGCAAGGTTGTATTGCGTTGTATATTATAGGATAAGGAAAGGACAAGGAAAAGTGTGGCATCGTCATTACGAAAGTTGTTTGTTTGGTAATTATTAAGTTTGCAAATAACGGGACTTTGGAAAATAGGGAAAAAATGGGTGAGCAGGTCCGAATAGAACAGCTGTTTCATTCATCGTGGTAAGTAGTGTGGTTAATGATGATATTACAATCAAATTTATTTTCATAAAATGTTCCAATATTATGAACCTATGTTTTTGTATTGCGAATGCTAATAATTGCAATTGCAGTTAGTGAATAATTATTTGCAATGCACTTGTGCCATAGTTGCTGATGCTGTGCAGTGATCGATGTGTATTGAAATGGCCATTAAAGTCGGTTGAAGGAATAAATAAATTAGATGGAATTTTTTTTTTTATTCTAGGTTTCGTCCAGCTGGTCTCTCCACAGTTTTACTGATATTATATGCACCTATCGGACTATGTCTGTTAATTATTCGGCTTTTCATTGCTCTCCAGTTCTTCATATTAGCTCTTATCCTACCCCCTAACAAATTTCGTCAGTAAGTCCTCATTCTTTATAGATCAGTTATTGTGGAAGGTCATGTTGGTGTGGAAGATTTAATGAAGATGGTAAAATACAGGAAAGTTTTGCGCATAATATGCGGGGTATTGGGTCTTACTATATCAACGGAAGGAGACAGCCATCCTCATGGAAAGATTTTCGTCTCGAATCATATCACCAGCTTTGATCACCTTGCCATCCACCTGGCAACGAATGCTTTTGCTGTAAGTAGGATAGTTATCGTTCTATCTATACTACTGAGATGACTTATTTTGAGGGACTGTGTCATTTGTGATTGTTATTATTGTTTCTTGTAGCCGACAAAGAAGAAAATTTTCAAGTTTCTTATGAAACCATTAGCCCTTTTCTTGACGGAGAATGAAAGCGTTACGAACGGACAGATTGAGTTCTCAGATGATCCTGTAATAATCTTCCCGGAAGGAAAACCAACGAATGGCCAAGTAGGAATGTTAGCTTTTACAAATGTTACGATCCCGGAAGGCTTTACGATCCAACCTGTTGGACTGCAAGTGTCTCGTCCCTTTTTCAACGCAAGTACTATCACTGCTTCTCTCGCCGAAGAAATCATCATTGGTCTTTTCCTTCCAAATACACATTTTTCAATTAAGTAAGTCGGTCTGTGAGATGTGGCACATTAGAAGTGTGGTTTCGTTCGTCCTTAGAACATGTATTAATGGTTGCTATTACGAATTTCTTCCCTTAAAGGTTCCTTCCGGTAGAAACAGTGGACGCTGAAGGTGAATGGAAGAAACGAACGCAAGCAAACGTCGCCCAGAGTTTGAACTTGACACCGACGGTATTTACAGTCGATGACAGAGCAGAATGGCTAAAAAGAATCCTTTTCCGCCCACCTTCTTTGGCAACTATGGCGCGTGCTGTACAGCAGCAATTATCACCACAGATCATTGCACCTGAAACTATACTCGCTGCTCTTCAGCGCACAGGAACAGTGGACGGAGCCGTTCAGTATATTAAACAAAATTGTGCATCAGCATCAGGCTCCAGCACATCTCCCCCATCCTTCCCTAAATCTGCGGCACAGAGAATGTTATCATTTCAAGAGCGGAAAAAGCAGATGATCGCCCTGGCTCGACAACGGTACATTGAGAACAATGGCCTAAATATTCCCCCCACCTCCCCGTGAAAGCATTTCCCTGGCACCATCGTCGTCATTATTAGTGACAAGAATATGATCTTCTTAAACCTTTCTTTATAGTGTCGTTGTGTTATTGTTGTTGGGGAATCTAAATTTTAAAATATTCAGTAGTGGAATATGTTTACAGGACCTTTAACTTACTGCAGGAGTCTGTTTAGTCTTAAAGTCGCTTTTCCATTAATCCTCCCTGTATAAATCTGATGTGAACTGAAGTGAAATAAACTCATGATGCATTTTGTCATTTTCTGTATTCCTTTTTTTCGAACTCAATTTTGTTTTATTATTATCTCTCTATTATATAACTCTAAAGGACACTACAATCAAACTAACTCATTTTTCCCCTTCAGCGGTTGAAGACGGAGGAGGTGAAGGAATAGGTTTCCGGAATTCATCCGGCAACCTGCCAAATATCCTTTCCAACTCAGAAATATTAGAAATGTGTCCTAAAGCTAAAGAAAAATACAGTCCACTATCCTCCCTCGAGTATCGCTTTAATGAAAAATAGACATCATGAGGATTCTCATTCGTTTCTGCAATTGGCATGAAGTCATTCACATCATAAATCTGGTCTAGCCGGTTTCCCCAAAAGGTTAAACGTGCTATTTTTACTTTTTCAGGTCTTGACGGTGAGGTATAAAGAAGTCCGACTAGCTTTCCAAATATGTTTCCCATCACGTACAACATGATACCTGTGGACAGAAGAAAAGTACAAATTCATTATTAAACCATTCCACCATTATTTCCCTACGCCTTAATTAATTATGAAATCTTATCACTTACATGCCACAGCACTTCCGCCTAGTACGAACTGTAGAGATGACAGCTCCATAAGTTCATTATAGTACAGACCAGCTGACACCGGAGTGACCAAGATGACACTGAATACAGTCTGATAGACTTTGATCCTCTGAATAGCCCTCGCGCCCGTAATGTGCCGGAATCGGTAGATTATTTTCCAGTCTTCAATTTCCTCATTTTTTGATTCGACAACACTACCAGCATTTGATGATGCCGGAAGGACTGCTTTACGAAAAAAATTTCTAATAGACAAAGTGTAATTTTGCTGCCGACTAGAGGAGATCACTTTACATCGCATGGATAATGAAGATACACCATGACTTCGTCCCACAACGGATTCGGCTAAATTTCCACATTGCGTGGATACTAATCGTCGAAATAATAAACTCATTTTGATTGCAAAAAATGAGTCACTCGCGAATCTCTATTTCGCAAATCTTGTGGCCGCAGAATTCCGTTTACTGATGCATTGGTCCAGCTCTTGCGAATCCCGTCGCAAAATTTTTCAGTTTTTCAGAACATCTTTCCCGCTGCCTCCCGCGGCATCCTTGATCTCAACATTCGGTCGAGCAACAAAGATTCTGTTTGCGCGTCCATTATGGTGAATTGGTGAAATAAAAACGTTTCCAAAAAATAGTATTGCATACAAGATTTCGTTCCAGTATGACATATTGGTGACTAGTGTACGTACACAATAGAGACTACAGATTGCAAAAAATAGTATTTTTTGCTGTTAAGCGAATGCACTTCGCCTGAGGCTGGAATCCCTTATTTACTCTGATATATTATCGTTACGGCCTTTAAGATCGTTAATGTAATGTGAAATTATAGAGAAACTGAAAATTTGGAACATGAAAGGAACTACTTATCTTAATTGTCCCTACGAGCGGAACGAAAAAAGTACCAGAAACTCACGTCAGTCAGTTTGCGAATGACAGTGTTGAGCATACACATTTTTGCATACTTCTTGTAACAATCCAAGGTCCAGTGCATCTGGGAGCAGAAGGAAAAACTGAAGGACTTTTATTTGTTATGGTCTTTTAGTCTTCTTTCTACTGCGTGAAATAAATTGTGATCTTTTAGAAAATTTCAGTGATTATGCAATGACAAAATATGAGGCTTCCAGACTGAACGCTCCTCAGTCTCTGAATAGGTCAGCCACTTTCGTTTCATAAAAATTATTATTATGGCCCATTCGGCCGCACACGTGGCAGTAAGTTCGACATAAAAGAGAAATTATGTTTTCATATCAAACTGCATGATCGCTTGTGTATACAAGAAAGCTATTAAAATCTGCTATCATCGTCACCTTTCAACATATCATTATTCATAACCGCCTTGTCATTCTATCTAAATTGCAATACACAGTATGAGCACTCTTACTGATGATTCTTTTGCCTGATAAGTCTGGGAAGATTCCCAAGTATTAAGTTGGAGACTATTCTAATAGACTCCACATGACTTTGCTCTGTTTCATGTACTCGGCACCGGTCCGAGAACCTATCTGATAAGGTTCTAAACCTTTCTGCACACAATAATATAATCTGGACAACTGCACAGTATCAAGATGAATACTAATTATAAATTTCAGATCTTATTATGTGTACTGTCCTGCGCAAAAAAATTAGAGTTGTCGCCGACATAGGCGCAACAATATATACAAATGACCTTTAATTCATCTTCAGCGATGTTAGTGATGGCATAAACTTGATCAAGTATGAAGCTAATACGCAAAAAATGGGACTGGAACTTTCGTTTAAGCGTGGTTAATTGTTTCTACACGTATTGTTATCTTGTCTCTTTGGTCATCTTCGTTTTTTCCCCTCCGTACGAATTGCAAAGTTTGTCCTTCATGGCTCCTGATTCATGAAACTATAGGGTTTTTTCATTACGGAGGATGCACAGGAGAAGATGAATCAGTAGTGAGAACCTGTCATTACATATTCTCAGTAGGGGCTCTTCAATTGGCTTCGTCCTGGAGTATATAAGGACCATGGAGCTTGTGCATGGGTTCAGTAAATATTCAGGATTGAGCTCCGAGTGTTAAATACAATTTCACTCTTTTCTAAAAGTTTAGACAGGACGCTACACAATACAAACATGAAGGGTTTTCTTATTCTGACCGTCTTAGCTTTAGCTTTTGGCTCCAGCCATGTCCTCGCAAGAAGCAGATTTGTTCGGGAAACGGAAACAGCAGCAGAAGAACCCGCTGCACCGGAAGATCATCCCATGATGGCTTCAGCTGAACCTGGAAAGGAACATGAAGGTGAACATCATGGAGGAGAAGACCGTATTCGACAAACTGTCTCCCGTGCTCTGACAACCTTAAGAAAGCATGTGAATGAAGAGCTGGGGATGGACGTTGAAAAAATCCAAACGGCCTTGAGTTCCGGTGGTTTGGATGAAACTTTGAACAAAGTCCGTGAACAATTCAAAGGCCACATGCCTAATTTCCGTGAGATTGTCGATGCCGTTCAAAAAGAGGTAAACTTGCTATATGAAACTATAAATAATTGACGTGTAGCAGTGTGCCCTAATAAACTTTTTTAACGTTTTCAGTCAACTGGAGAGTTTAAGGAAGTGATCGAACGTGTCATGACTCAAGCTGCCCCGGTTATTGAAAAATTCCAGTCAAGAATTGAACAACAACGTCAACATCTCCGCGACCATGCCAAGTCGGCTATTGATGTAATTTCTGAAGCTCTCAAGGAGGCAGCAAACTAAATAGCTACACCTTTCCGCGACGGCTTCTTACTATTTTCAGTACAATGGCAAATGAATTGCAAATTTTACTTTACGCTAATCTATCCTATGGTGTTTAACGTTTTTAAGGCACACTTGTGCCTATGTAGCCCATCTTTGTTAGAAATAAACTGTTGATTTCATTCCAAAACGACGTTTCAGCACTATACCATTGAGGAGCCTCCTCCTCATTGCATTTATTACACATTGAATATGGAATCCAGATTGAGTAGAGATATTTAAAGGCGTTTTTATTTTTACATAGCAGAGGAGAAGTGTCATTATATGGTATCGAAGACGTTTCATTGTTTATCATAGTCATCACCATCATGAGACCGTAGATAGATTTCATGTGCATTTTGTTTGAATTCAACGCATTAATCTCACGTTTGACAGCAACCACAACTAGCACATGTATTACCACAAGTACGACAGGCTCCTAAGGCTTTCGGATGCATTGGTCCCCGTTCTTCCCTCAAACCACATGCACATGGCTCCGATGGAGGACAGGCACAGAAGAACTGGAGACGTTTTTGATGAATCTCTTGCTGCTTCTCTTTGGAAGGTGGATTGTAGCAGTCAAATCGGTGCTGCTTTAGCGGGTAATATTCTTCAGGCTTTATGCACTGAGGTTCCTCGCATATCGCCGGATTTGGGGGGATTGGATCTATTTATACATATATCATTAAGACTTTGCTGTTTTGCTTCGTGCAAAGGAGGTCATACCAGGTGGTAAATATTTCTCCGGAGCACAAACAGCACATTCTTTCTGCTCGAAAGCATCTGGATTTCCGGGACATGGAGACTCGCAGACTTGGTCGATTGCTTCCAGATCATTCCGACCCAGCGCTGGCCTGGGTTGTCCTTGATTATAACCCAAAGATTGACAATGATCCCATGGATATGGTCGCTGACATGGGTTTGGATTATCAGAGCAAGGATGCCAGTCCAATCTTTGTGTATTGAGTCCAAGATGCTCAAAGAAACCTTCTCCAAGCGGCTCTTCACATATAGTTCGACCTATGACGAAACAGTTTTAGTTCTGATGGTCTAAATTCGGCATAACTATTGACGGCCAAAATTAGGTAACACTAACCTGGATCGCATTCCTTCTCCTTAAATTGATCGGGATGGTGTCTCCTCACACACTCAAAGTAATTACGAATATTCTCTTTGACATGTTCAGGGAAGCAGCATGGATTGGCGTTGATAAATTCAAGCACAAATGGATCCACTTTCTGAATTAAAAATCTATGACCGAAGCAGTCAAGCACGGCGCCGACATAGAGGTCCGCCGGGGTATAATACTCTGGGCAATCGTTTGAAGACCCAGGTCTTGGGATTCGTAAAAAGTCAAGAAATTTCCCACCAGGCCAGCCTGAATTTCGTACGGGGATCTCGTAAATGGCCATTTTGTCATCGTTCAAACGGTAAGAAATGGTGAATTCTCGTCCCTGATCTTCGGGACGAGTTGAGTCCATCACCGCACCAAATTTCAAGACTTTAAGCTCAAAGAGCAAACTCTTCATAGCATCATAACGCGGTCGAACGGGAACAATGTGAAGCCAGGATTGTAGTGAGTCTTCTGGTGAACCCCAGCCGTTCCATGGTGGCGGGCACTGGCAAAGGCACAATTTACACGATAATTTCTGATTTTCCCCCCAACTCTGTGATTTTACATAAAAACTTACAACTTTGGGTGGCTCTGGCTTTTTGACTTCGATACAAATAGGGGTAAAGTCCGTGTAGCCAAAGTTCTCACGGTACCATTGCTTGGTGAATTCGTCCATATTGTAAATTAAAAAGCGACGTCCAAACACATTTATGGTTGCCCCAATCTTGAAATCTTTAGGGCCGTAATATTCAACATAGTCCTTGTCCGAAGGTTCCATGCAACAAACAGGGAAATCCACTAGAAGAATATGCAATTAAGTTAGTACAGAGGCACCAGGATTAATGAAACTTGGGCTTATCATACTTACGAGGCAAGTCCTTCCAATCTTTGGGGAGTTTTGTTTTATGCAGCAGAAGATTAAATGGATCCCTGCCGCAGTTTGGTTCCAGCCATTCGCGAACCTCCACTGTATCATCAGCAAGATAGTACGCCAATTCTAGTTTCCTCATCCCACCGAAGGCAGATTCGCGATCATCCCAAACGCAACAGAACTTCAGAGCTTGTTTGCCATGTTCCAAGTATTTTTTCCGCCTCTCTTGACAAACATCCGGAGTTGTAGCATTTCGCTTTTGCAAGGTAAGATACCTTTTATCCGTGTATGGATCCTTGGGGATTGTTTCCGTATCATTCAACACCATGCCTTCGCTTTCATAAAATTGCTGCAAGGTAAGTAAGTGTCATTGATAATCAGCAGATTCAATTCGTAAACATAGCCTAAGCTGCATTTACGTACCCTTGTAAAGCAATCACAATTACAGATCCGGAAAACACGGCCGTAAAACATAATATCGCAAGCCAAGTTCAAGTCTTTCCAATGGTAAGTTTCACCAAGATCATTTTTAGGAATCCTGTGCCGGCGCAGAAATTTCCCTTGCATCAGGCCAGAGTTCTATGAGTTAAATATTCAATAGGTTCAGTAAGGTCAAAAGTTAATAATAAAAACTGGATTGTGCTGGCTATCACACCTCGATTTTCGGCTCCTGTACCATGATACTGTCATCTTCCAAATAGTAAAATATCTTGACAGGTCTGACGCGATAAATTTCATCGGGAGAATCAACCACGGTTTCTTTGTAGTAAGCACAGAAGCGGAGGACCTTTAAAATTACATAATGGCTTGTATTAGGACAGAAAAGAGATGGAGATGGGAGATCTCGCCCATATTTTTTACCTTCTTTTCCAGTGCGACAAATGCGGGGACCACTGGCGGCGGTGGCTTCTCCCGTGGTTTCCCATACGTTAATGACGGATCATAGCTAAGGCACATGACAAATTAAGTAAACTGGACATTCGTATGAGGGTGGGAGAAAGCTACCGGAGACTTACTCACTTGTAAATTTCAAATATATCCTTTACAGAGAGACATTTTTCTGGTATGGGAACATTACCAATACCTAAATAATCATCCTTCGGAACCCGGAAACCATTTACATAGTCAAATACTTGCGTCCTCCGGAAGTCACTAAGCTAAAATGGAGAAGTTGTTAACCAATTCTATAAAAGTGCCATTTACAAATACCTGGCGGTACGCCCCATTACTATAGAGCAGGTAGTTACGCCTATCTATCTTACCGTCGGATCCTGGTATGCATTTCCTGGTAGGTTTGGCAATCCCTCAATCCTTTTACTGCTCATTTTTATGCATCCAAAGTCCCGTCCAGGTTTCTCCCGGAGCTTTCGCAATGACTACCCTCACCGCAGTCAGCTTCCTTTTTTTAGTATGAAATATTTCCTCCACTTTTTTCGATTTCCATTGACTGTAACGCGCACTATTGCAAAAATCGCTCAGGAGAAAGCACAGTAGTTTAGTTAGTGAGCAAGCAACATGTAAAAACTTACTATCAAATCAAAGGCTTGACGGCTGACGGCTAGAAAAACATACATTTAGAAGACGACGGCGGAATATAGAATGAAATGAATGTTCTTCAAATATTCAGTTTGATCATTAGAAAATTTGCCCCTCTATTGCACCATAGCTACTGCATTCACCTATAAAGGTGTAACATGGAAACGACACAAAACAATGGGGGATGTTGTCCTTATGTTTCACTGTGTAAATTGATCGGGGATGTATTCTCTAAGGACCAGTAGCGTCGGAACGGTTTTGAGGGCACGGGGGACAACCTTTGTTAACATGCGAAAAAGTAACCCCAAAATTTGGCTAATCGAATTTTTGTGAGCTCCATACACGATAAAGCTAGAAACACATGAGTAATGGCGCCGAAGGCGCCTCCTTAGCCGGAAATGTAGCTATATTTTGCCAAAAATTCTCAGTTTTCACCTTATTTCAGCTACTTTTCAGGTTAATTACGTGTCACTTCCGACTTTTCCGCGGGGGACAAATACATTACTTGTCCCCCGTACCTCAAATGCCACGGGGGACATGTCCCCTGTGTCCCCCGTGGTTCCGACGCTACTGCTAAGGACCAAGGTGCGACACACCTGGTGCCCCTGCAGCTGACAAACCGAATATTTCATACAAGGGTTTGTCACTTTTTCAGGTACAGTTCCGCTAAAAAACACAACATGGGAAAGAAATGAGATATGAAACACTTTTACGATACGAAAAACGCTGTTTGCCGTGCTGGGGCAGTCAGCGAATGGCGAATGGAGCATGGTGCACTGTAACTCATGGGAAATGCATGAAATATCAAAGCGAATCATGACCATATTCTGAATTTCTTTGCTTTGCATGTGAACGTCAAGTTACAATGAAAGTTTCGGATTTCCACATAATTTCCGAATCATAATAATGTCTGTAAGGTAATCAGTTTTGACGGTGAAAGTTGAGTATATGTGTAAGTCTGCCTTGTAGCAGCCAAGGAGGAAATCTGGGGCGGGAAACTGAAGCAACTTGTGAGAGGTCGTCGTTTCTGTGTATTCTGTCGATCTCTGTCGTGGTTAACATGAAAGTTAAAATAAAATTTGTACTTTGCCGTGTACGTACGATGTAATTATTAACTAAGTTATTTTTATATGGAGCCGTAAAGGTAATCATTAATTTTACATGGACTTGACAGTCATTAATTGATGTGAGATTTGTCTTCATTCTGGTTATAGATTTGAATTTTGATTTCAGGTTTTGTTTACAGAACAGATTTCGACTATAGGGCGATAGTTAACTGGGTCATCAATCTAGATTTTGTTCAGGATGAGCTGTGTCACGGACAGCTGTGGAAGTTCGGTGTCAAAGGGGCCACAGTCGGCATGTGCGACCAAAGATGCATTGTCCAATGATGTGGTAAGTGTACAATGTATTTACGGTTCCGGTCAAATATGAAGGGGATTCCCCCATGGAGAAACAGAAGGACTAATGGAATTTTTTGGTGATGCTTATTATGTTTATGATGATTAGGTCTTGTCCCTAATTTTTGGATATCTATGTGCGGAAGACTTGAAATCAGTTCGTAGAGTTTGCAAGAAATGGAACTCGATTGGAGCGATGCACTTGAAGAAGTCAAATAAGTATATTTCGCTTGACTCTCGACCGAAGACTCGTGAATTCATGGCATTAATGAGCACAAGCACAACGATTCCATTCGATTGCTTTTCCTTTCGGAATTCACATGTTGAATTGTATGACGATGTTTACTTGGAATTATTTTCGAAAATTAATATTCGTCGACTCAGGATTCATCCCGGGATAAACTTTTCGGTGCTGAGAGAGATGCTAGTTTTCCATGTGTACAATTTTGAAGCATTGGGATTATCGTTGGAGCGATTCAGTCATTTGGAGCCGGTCAAGTTCTTTCTTGAAGATCATAAGAAGATCCGGAATCCGTTGCTTCCGAAATTGAAAAACTTGTGTGTTATAATTTCGGAATCATCGTATGAATTTCTACAAGATTTTTTTCAAGCGGCGCCATGTTTGGAGCATTTGGCTATACTTCAGAGACGGTCGGATTACTCTGTGGAAGACTCGATTAGAGCGCTGAATGGATTCGTCGGGAGGCGCTTTAAGTCTATTATTCTATTACAAGCGAACTACAAATGTCTTCGGGATGATATGGACGCTTTGACTGATTTTTTTAAAGCCAATGAAGCACAAGAAATTCTAATACGATTTCAATCTGTTGGAATGAATTGTCAAACTATTTTGAAATTTTTTACTGCCATAAGTGAATACGTGGAACATTTTGACTATGCTCTCAACTTTGACCTCACGAATTTCCCTGTTATGAAGAAACTGAAGAACTTGGAAACGAACCAGTGGTCAGTGTTAGCAAATTTAGCTCAGACATTTCCGTCTCTCGAAACTCTGCGACTTGGAAGTGTTGATGAAACTGTATCGCACTCTGTTCTTGCACCGGAGCAAGTCCCAATATTCACGAATCTGACACATTTGCACGTATTGGAATACGAAGGATTCAAATTGATAACAGATGAATGCTTATTGTCCCGAACTTTTAGTGGACTGCCAAACATCCGAAAGTTGTGTTTGCATTGTGTTGATAAGACGCTGCCAATTATTTGTGAACATTTGAGGAATTTAGAGGAACTGCGGCTAGGTTCGGAATCTTTGATCACGGATGAAGGAATTACTGGAATTCCAATGCACTATTGTAAGGACATTAGTCATTTGAACTTCCCCACAACGGTCGTTGGTGATCCTAAACGTTTAAGATGCAAAGGCTTACCCTGGTTCGATAAATGCAAAAGTACGTTTCACAGTGAAATAATTCAAACCTGATCATCTTCTTAGCCATTAAATTACTAAAATTGACCAATCTTGAAATGAATGTGATCTTATTTTTCACAGATTTACGGCTATTTCACATTGACCCACCACCGCGAAAGCATGGAAAAACTACAACACGGAGACATGTAACGAATAATTCCGTATTTTTTGGATTCGCTTTTATGAAGAGCTTACGAAACTTGAGTATTCCGTTCACGCAGGTATGAGTTTTATTAAAATTTGATGCAAATTCCTTTATTTTGATGTGTGACATTTTTGTGCTTAGCTCGACGACGATGCTCTATCGTGCATAGGAAAACATCGGTACCTTCGCCTAGTGCAGCTCAACATAAGTGGTTGTCCACACTTATCAAAGAAAGGTGTGGATACGTTGAAGAGTCGACGGAGACGACTTCAAGTTATTAATAACGTCACAGATGATGAGTTTTACGATACTTGTGACCCACGTTATGCCGAGTCATTACTTTTCTTAAAAACTGTGGATCCCGTCCGTCGATCTGAGCCTGATGGAGACGGTGGGAGCCCATCAATGTCCGAAGATTCTGATTCGGACTAATGTTCCTGTATATTTAGAAGGTCGCTGGATATTTTTTTTTTGATGCTCCCAATATGTTTTTGTTGCGTTTCTCATTTCCGAGATTCCATCGCCCAAGTCAAATTTTATACTCGTCTGAAGTGAAAAACTTGCGGACTAAGCTATACTTCAAAAACTGCGGATCACTGTATGGGAAATGCTCAGCGGTAAATTCTTCCTGTTTGTATGATGATCGGTGATAAAAAGGATTTAGTTTGCGCTAGGACAGTACGGATATTACATTGTAATAGTCACAGTTGAAGGTACATAAGAATATATGTATATCCCTTCCGGATTTTTTTTATTCAATAGCTGATAAGTAATTTAACGGTGTGGCGAAAACCGAATATGATTGATAACGTGTGCCAGTGATTATCCTCGAAACCTGCAGAATAACGAATCCATGGTAATGGATGGTGAAAATGAATAAACAAATCCGTCATACATGCCTCAGTTTTGATTATAAGTCATGAACTTTTTTATTACTCAGCGATTTTATCATACAGCTCGTGTAATAGCGTTTTAAAATTACGTTTAGCACCTTTTGAAACAGTCGCTATTAAATGAATTGGATGGTTGTGTTGCGACAAGATATTTTTCACTTAATAACATCAATAATAATAATAATAATTGTAGTTGTATCACCGTTTATCCGATGTAATCAAGTCCGAAGAAACTAACTAGAAAGTATTACGTTTAAGTAATAATTATTTTTCTGTCTCCTGACTTGGCCGTAGGGACGTAATAGGTTGTTGTTTAACTATAGACCTTAATTTGACACAGGTATTACAATTATTACACTTATTCTGCATAAGGCTTTGAGCGCCATTAACTTTTAGCATTTTGCATAGAAAAACATTGGTTCTGACAACATGAAAAATATTGATTAGTTACCATAAAATCATAAAGTTTGAGAAATCAGCAAGGCCTATTAGCATACAGTAGTTGTTGCTTTGCTGAATTCCCCTATTTGTAAACACACCATGCTATACATACACTATTAATTAAGTCATACAGAAGAGCATTTTTATGTTGCGAAGGACCAATTATGACGTTCTTCATTTCGATTTAGTTACTCACTATTTATATACGCGGAGGGGAGGAACAATGTGTAGCATTGAACCTGCTGGTGTTGTCTGAAGAACGTCAATAACATGGCGCTGCAAAACTTCCTGTTTGGCCACTCCGCAAAAGGAGCATAATACATGAAGAATTACGTAATACCGAGAGCTTATGATAACTTAAACTTTTATTTTTTATCATTAAGTACAAAATAAACGAAAATTCGAAAACTCATGTGCGTATTGTATATATCTGTTTTCAACGATAGGTACAGCGTTGGTTGCATATATTAACATCGAATGATTCAAGATGTTACGTATATATATAACTTAAAGTCTAACTTGAGAGGATCTTTATGGTCGTTTGCAGACGGAGGTGACATCACGATTGCATAATCATCATCGTCATCATCCGACTAATGCTACTGATAATAAAATACTGTTTTTATGGGCTATTTTACAAGGAGCAGATCGGTGGGGAGTTGTGCCGTTTCTTTAGCGAATGGAATTCCACAATTTTACTCTTTATGTGACAGATGCTACTGCTAATATGACTCTGGTGACTAGATGACTCGGATGAATTATTCCTCACATGACCGCATACTTTCCCCCCACAGGAGTTGTTACTACAGCTTATTTTACCACTATTATCTCCTCCGGCTATTCTATTATCTGTAGTTGAATCCGCGGTCGTGTCAACTATTGAAGCTTGACTTAAAATCTGTTGGCAGGGACTGGTCCGCCCAATACGTAAATTACCGAGCATTTTCGATACAGAAAACTTTCTCTTGGAAGTGACTTGACTCTGCTGCTGGGAGAAATTTGAGATGATTGTGTGAAAAGACTGGTAGAGCTCAGGTGAGTTTTCCGCTACGGAGATTTCATTAAAATGGCATCCATACTGCATAGCAGCTGCAAGTCCTTCAACTTTCTCCACGGCTCGTAAATGTTCCAAATCATTTTTATTTGCTAGTAGTACAATACTTGTTGGCTTTATCGAAGGAGGTGGAGAATGTGGTTGTTGGTTCTGTTGCTGCTGATTACTATGGTTGTTATGGTGATGATTATGATGACTATGATGATGGTTATGATGAGGATGATTATGATGATGACCATTATTTGACTGGCAAGGTGATTGTGATTGTTGTCCTTGGTTGTGGCTTGATTGTTGAGCGGCGATGCTGGCGAGAATTTGGAGTGCAAATGTGAAAGAGTTTCTATCAGTGATGGAATAGACGATAATAAATGCGTCGGCTCGTTGCATTTCCTCTGAAGGGAATGTGAATTCACTGTCATTGGAACATGAACGATGATCCTCCTTTGTTGAGATATCCACAATTTCAATGTCCAGTGAAGAGCCATGTGTGACGGTCAATGTCTGACGGTAGAGCAAATCTGTGGAGAAAACAAAGAATTCGATAAAATTAGCAACCCTTGCCCTTGACTTTCTTCAGTGTCATTACTTGTTTTTTACGCTTTTATTGTCTTTCTACATTTGCTGTTGTTGTAGGAGGTGGGCAATTAACAACTCTATAGTTGTTCAGGCTGGCAGATATTTACGTAGCCACAGTACCACGCCACAGACAATACCATCACCACCATTCTCATGTTAATTTCCAACATGTTGCTGACGTAAGTGTGTCTGGATCTCACCACTATAGGAGATACACTAAGCTACAGGAATTTTCATTGAACGTCAGAAATTTCGTACAAAAGTCGTCATAGCTAGCTACTCGGTTCCCTCTGAGGATCGTCAATTTTCAGTTTTTATTCTTTTCATGTGATGGGGACACACTTGGCTGAATCTCTACCCACAGAGTATCTTCCGTGTAATCGTTTACCCATTTATTGATGTGTATACTGTATTCTTTTCCTACACGTGGAGTCTTGGACCATTATATTATCTTTTTATTTCGTCTTACAACGACTTTCAAGACCTTCACAAGTTCATCTTCTAAGTGCTACCCGACAGCAGCAACAGTTCCATGCGACACGTTTCTATAGTCATCTTTAGGTAAAAGACTCATTCACTAATCTAACCTGAGAGGAGTCAGGGACAAAGTCAACTACAAAAGCAGTTGAAGCACAGTTCTGCTATTGAGATACTTCTCGTGCAGATTAAGACAATGAGCGTTGGCCAAAAGCCTCTGAAACTTTATAGCATAGGCACGCGTTAGATACTGCTATCGAAAAATTATAGAATGGAGAGCCTTGTGTCATAAAAAGTATGACAAAATGCTAGGCAAATATAGATTTTCTGCCCTAACCTCAGTCATGCGAATAGGCTTTATGAAATGAACAGCCTCATTTGACTTCCTTATACTGATCTGCTACTGAAAACAAAGGATGGCAAGTGCAAGGAGAAATTGCGCATTTTAGCCAGCAGCTACTGTTTATAGCTACTGGTATCATCATAGTTTTGTTAGTGACTCATCCTAGAGAAAGCTTGGGAGCTATCTGCTGTATCTATCAGCTCTCTGGTGAGCATTGATGAAGGTGTTTTTAAAGACCTTCAGATAGAGGAAGCACGCTGGGAGTGAAACAACCGGTAATAACTCCTTTGGTCTGCATAAGAAGAAAGACCCCATTGAAATTTTATGTTTGGTTCTAGCCAGTTCTACACTCACATACACACACAAGGATCTGGTTGTGTGTTAGTGTTACACTAACCAGGCAACATGCCACCAGTGAGTATGTAGAAAATTTAGTACAGTTTAAATATCCGTATTGTTCTATCAGTAAGGGCAAACAGCGTATAATGCCTTCCCCCGGGGAAGATGTTTCCCTTGACAAGCTATGCTTTCCTGCTCATGTTCTGCTCAGTTACACAACACATAATGCCTCAAATGTTTTTCTGTCTTTCCTCTCTTTTCCCTTAATCCGACGAACAGAAGAATCATCTGGTTTGTTTCCCCAAATGAACTGAAACCCTATGTAGTTATAACCCCGTAGCTACTTTAGCATGTGAAAGTCACCTCTCTAGAGGAAATGGATTTATTCTTTCATGGTCCTATGTAACTGTAAGAACACCCACACTCTGTAATGCCAGTCTCCAGGCAGGAATTCTATTATTATTATTATCATTTCCTACACACCATAGAAACCTCATCGAAAGAGTATGTGATAGGTTGAGAGTCGTTACCTTTTTACATTCGTAAATACCAGAATGATTACATCATCTACTGGCCACCTATTAGCTACTCCTTGTTACATAAACTTCCCGATTGTTATCAAGCTTAGACCAAGAGATCAAAGAGAGGTGAGTCCAATGGGTAAATTGGTTTACAAACAAATACCTGATGGTTGCTCAGGTGAAAGTAGAAATCATGCGAGATGTGGAAACTATACATAGTGCTGCTATTCTTTTAGATAAGACCATCATCAACTCCGTGACAATGGCTTTCCAGACGGACTTTCCCAATCTATTTCGGTTACTTCTGAGAGAGTACTACAAGAACGCACACATAGTCTTGTTCTCCCTCTAGCTGTTCAACCTATTTGTGCAATCTATAGTAACACCATTTTGGATCACGGTTTCTTTAAAGGAAGATGAAGAAGTGGAGGAGAATAAAAATCCCAATAATAATACTGCCGTCCAATCCATCTCAGTTAATGCCATCAGCAATAATCTCTGCGAGCAGCAGGAGCATCCCCCGCATTTGTGTATCCATGTGTGTTATTATAAGACCACGGCTGGCGCGACAACGCGTCGCCAACCTTAGGCTCCCCGGATTTCTGTTACCATGTCTGCCTCCGTTCCTAAGCCGTGAATAGAACTTTAGAGCTCTCTAGTACACACATACTTACGCATACTAGGATCATCCTCCTCACATATTAGACGTGTCTATGCCTAGTAACGGTTCATATCCGTTTCCATTCAAACTTTGCTTGTTGCGTCAAGTGTTTTAAAATGCACTAACAGACTAACATATAATATGATTATCATCATCATGGCTACCCTTCATCCGTAGCTATACATGGATTGAGAAAGGACGGATGAAATCATTATTATATGAAAATATCATTCACACCCCCCACAGTAGCTAACAGTGTGTTGGCATTCCAGATTGACAGTGGTGCCCGCCGAAAATATGCGACTGACAACGACGGCCTCTGGAAATGCATGAAAATTACGCACTGTGGACAATATATTAGCATATGTAATAAATAAATGTGGAAGAGACGGATCCAGGGAGTACACATTCCCACACGCCTCTGTATAGCAACTTCCTTGACTCTGAAGAAGACACAAGTCGATAGCTATGGTATAGTGAAACAAGACTTGAATGTGCAATAAGAATCTTATTTGATCTCCCAATCTTTCCCTCACCCTATTGCTTGCTCTATAATCCAGTCAAAATAATTATTCAAAACTGATGGAATGAATGTGGGAAGGGATCCCATTGGAGCCTCTTTTCTTTATACCTAACCAGTAGTGCCAGATAGTTACCTTGGACGAGCACATCCGTACCATACTTGTGGTAGTGCGCGGGTAGAGAATAATAGTAAGGGAAACATATGATAAAACTCATTCTAGCTTATAACCATTATAAGCTACCTCATAATCCTTCTTCCCTTCTGTAAGTGCTTGTATATGCGAACAGTTTATGTAACTTGAGAGTTAATATAGAATGGGGGGAAATATATTTGGCATGCGGGTCGTAACTCAGTGGCGCCGCTCGAAATTCTTGACTCGACTTTGTATGCTCAGACTTAGCATGATCATCATCATCTCGCACAGAATCTGGCAATTCTACGGATGATATTAAATTTATAGAATTATTAAGCATCTGCCACGCTATAGTGAGCAGTGCATGTGAGATTGAGGTGACAGCGACGACGGGATCATAGGATGAGACTGGTGGTGGTGGTAGTAGTTGGTGGCATTGGTGCCTGCATGCCCGTTTCGCTTTATTACTCAGGAATTTGGAAAACAACAGCAAATGTTTTGAGATACGAGACATTATAAACATGTGGTACATACCTGTGTTGGATTTGTACTCGCCAATGTAGCGTCTTGTCAAATATCGTACTGTCAGAGCTGAAATAAAAACAAAATTTTCGCTATTAATACCATCATCGCCCTGAAGGGAAAACGCGCCATTGAGAAATAGTTTATAATCATCAACAAGCCACCAATCTAGCTATCACGGTAACTTTTCCGAACCATAATAATAGTTGATGAAGAGTAGCCATTAAAGCATGTGGACCCGCCTTCATATTGTAGTACTAAAGGAGACTGCAGTGCCTTCGCAAGATATACATAAAGATGTTGTTTTTACCGCACGAAGAAAGTAGGTAGAGACGCGTGCCTAAATGGACCCTCAGATTGTTCCAATTATTATCATTGATGATCAAATGCAATGAATTATTTTATGGCAATTTAATTACTATTGAATGACTCATTGTTTTCAATTGCATCGTCGCTCCTTTACGTAATTTGGCAAGAGGATGCTTACCAGTGACGCATTTAGCTTCCTGGCAGTGAACAGTGTTTGCATCTTTAACCAACAAGTGACTTACTTTGGTTTACCAAATGCAAACGTACGAATCATTCATGATTTTTTATCTCAACCCATTCTCTCGCCACATATTAGTTTACAAGTCAATCAAAACTAATATGATAGAGTGATGAGCATGAACTTGAAAAGCTCGGGAGAGTATGATTCATTTATTATTCTAGCTCTCTGATTACTTATAAGTGGATGGCGATCACTTAAACAGAGATTGTTTCTACTGGCGATGGAACAAGTCAAACAATCCCTACTTTTTCATGTACTTGATTTATTTGTCAAGGCCGATGATCGGCACGTTGAAGCATTAACTATAGCTAGACGAGCTTCAGACATTAAGTATACATACCACTGAGGCCCAAGAGTCCCTTCCTGTATACGCTAATTCTTACCTCTAAAAGAGTTGGAAGTACTTACATAATCACTACCAATTTTCCAGCATGGAGGCCCCGGAGAAAAATTTGAAATATTCTTATGTAACGACAAGTTCAAATAAGCTGAGTAGAGTGCTAGCTAAAGTATATCATATGCGAATCACTCATCCTTTTCATCTTCTATTTGCATTAATGTCCTCTTATATGGCATATTCTATCATCATGAAACATTGATTTTACAACAGCCTTACTTCCTCATTCCAAATTCTCATAGCAAAGAAGATGCAAAGTTTATGACACAGTATTTCCCTAGAAACTTCTATCATTTCTTCTTCCATACGAGCTATCGATTCCGGATTCCGGCCACTGAGGCCAGCATGCTATTGCACTTTATCTCGTAATGCAACATGCTCTGTGTATAATATACAACGGCATTATATTACATGTCCCTACAACAACACTGGTATGATCCTTTTACGAAATCTCATCATCCTCATATTCAGGAGTAACGTATCTTTGCATAATCTTATCATAGTTCCTTATTAAACTCACTGTGAGTTCATTAATCTGCCTTCCAGAATTCTCCATTTCTCTACCGGAGAATATTCTCCCTCCTTCCGTAGGTTTTTCCTTTACTAGGAAAGGAAGCAGTCCGGGAACCTGAGCGACTTCCGCAGGCAAAATTCATAGAGGATAGGAAACCACTAGAAATGAATATAGGGAAGAAATAGCTACTGTAATGAAAATTCCGATTGATTATTAGTCTGGAAATAGGTACATATGGTCCTTGCTGTTTATACTTCTTAAATTAAACTATTTTCGCAGCAGGGTTGTTCGAGTTGGAAATACATTTGTTTACGAGACAAGGAAATCCAGTTGTATGCATAATAACAGGAACAGAGCTTGCTACACAAACTGAATCCAGTTTGCGCTGGCATTTTCACTGACATAAACCATGTGGAGGTGATTCAAGATCAAAGTCTTTTTGGGCTTTAGTGAATGGAGAGAAAACAGGGCATGCTTCTAACTTGCTGCCATTCATCTCTCCTTAGAAAAGTACGCCTGGATTGGAAAACAGCTGGTAAATCTCATAATTTTGTTTTTGTGTGTGAGAGGAAGAGGCGGAGACGCAATTCAGTGGTGGCACACGCATATTCAGCTATAGAATCTTAAAAGTGTGTAAGGTTAAACCAATTCCCGGAGATAAACAGGCTAATGTGTTGTTTAAATCCCTCTTTCCCATGCAAAGACCTACTTTCATCAAGTACTTTATGTGTTTCTAGGTGGTACACAAGCAATAGAAAGTGCTGGTGTGTACGAGTTGAGAAAAAATTGTGTGTAAAATGTACGTGTGCTTCTGTATAAACAGCTGGTTTGCGTACTATTTACTAGTGTCATGAGAGGGAGGATGCTTTCCGTATCTTTCAATGACTTACTATTTTGCCCTATTTTGATTTCTAACCTTCGATTTAAAGTAGCGCGTAAACGCATAAGCTTCCACTGAGTGTTGAGTGAGGAATTCTAAAAAAATACTCCACACATACACACACATGTGTGTGTATAGCTATGAACGGTTGTAAATGTCAGTGCATTCTACCAACCACATGCAATCGATATTATGGTCCTCCTTTTCAAATCCTGGTATTTAGGACAAAAACATAATCTGTCAATAAAGTAGGTAGGCAGGGAGACTTTAGGGAAATTGGTACGTATCGAATTTGCAAGTCTTGCATGGCCAAGTTATGTACATGCATATATCATATAATAAACTTCCTGCCTTCTACAAATACATGTTTGCAACTCGGACAACAACTTCCTACCACTTTCATGTAATGCTGACAAAACTTGTGAAACAATACACAGGTAATCATCCTTCATTCAGTCATTAGTCTCCCACACATACTGCTGTTATGATGTGTATGGGAGAAAAGAGCTTTTCTCTTATGTCATCCATTTGGACAGTTGTTGTAACCATACAAGTCCCATGTGATGACAAAGAACTTTACTTTCCATGCTGTAACAGTTCACATCGAAATAACCGACAAGACCTGTTCAACTTGTGTAACATCTCCAGGACTTGCCCACCACTAAAAGTTCCATCTCACTCGGGACGACAAAGCTGCTTCTCTCCTTGGCCGTCATTCAAGGCCTATCTGATGAAAATGACAAGGTGAACCAAGGGGAAGAAGATGAATCAGCTCGCACTATTACTTGTATACAGATATACTCAGCTAAATTACACGCAGGAAAGACCAATACTACTACACACCTACACAAATAGAACAAGCACGAAGTGTCAACATTGTTCATAGTATGGAACAAGAAGAAGGAAAACAACAAGAAAAGGAGAGCAAAGCAGAATCATCTGTATAGGTCATCCATTGACAATTATTAGAAAATGAGGAGATCATAAGCATGACCTTTCCGTAGTGGTAATTAAATAATAATTTCGTTCTAATTTCAGCCTCAGCTTCAGTAACATTATTACTATCCGTCCAGCTTAGTAAAAGCGGAAGGTGACAAAAAAAATCCTTAAGCATTGGCCTTGATAGAATTATTGTTCCCGGTAGGACGACAAGAAGAGTGAAAATGTCTAAAGTGAACCACATGGGATTCTCTTGTTTTTATCAGATCGTAGCAGCACATCAGTGGCAGGCAACACATTTTACGGTCTAACAGTAGCTTCCAAGAGACACACACTCACATTGGTAATTGCACGGATGGTTCCCATGTTTTTCATCATCATCATCACTATGAGTAACTAAGGAACTACCAAGAATGTTTTTCAACACGGAACCTTAGAATACCAGAAGGAGTGAGCCACGTTGTTGTTGTTGTTAGTTAACTTTTTTTTTCTCCGCCTAGTATTCCTACTCTAAACTCGCAAGGAGAGTAAGAAGTTTGAAACGCAATGAGGATTTTTTTTCTGTAGCTACATAATGCTATAGTGCTACTACAGGTTCCAAGCCAGCCATACGGATCTATCTGTTTCATAGAGAAGATAAAGCTCATAGTACTCTAGACGAAACATAGTTTGGCTTAGCTCATTCCCTTTATTGCTCAGCTGAAAAATGTTTATACACAAGGAACTTTTTCTGACTCATCCCATTGCCCAGCTATTTCTCAGTCAGTTGGCATTTCACACTGGAGTTTTTTTCTCGTCGTCGTACTACAAGAATAGAAACCCTAGAGAGGATCCCGTTAGAAAAAACAACTTGAATGCACTCGCTCGAAAACTAAGGACTTTGGGGCTATGGCAATGTGGAAACGGTAACAACTAGAGTCTGCTGGCTAGATAGACAGCTCCGAATAAACTTGTTTCATTTTGTTTGTTTTAAAGCATTTTACCCCTTTGTATTGCCTCTGTAGAGACTTTAGAATGGCAAAGACTTAGATCATTGCAAGGTTTAGCTGAACGAGAAACTTCTACTTCCGTTCAGAAACCATACTGCGAATGATCGCTAGTTGGCGGCTTGTAGAAGACATCGTAAGAGAATGGGAGAAAGGAGAATTTTTGTGTTTCTTACCTGATTTCCCGACTTCATGTTGTCCAATAACAGCTATCCGAAACTTAGGATTCCCTGAACTTTGTCCATTGGAACTCCCTTTTTCCTCAGATGTCTTCATTATGATTTTCATGCGTATTGTAATATCCACACGTTAATCTTTAGTTAAACTTGAACCAATCTTTGTTCTCTCCGATCCTCAGGTAAGTAATCAGTGGGACACTTTCTTTTGTGATCCACAAGTTATAAATTTCTATTAGATTTATCCGTAGCTTTATCCGTTCACAGGTGGTATGATGAAGCACTCAAAGCAATGACTACAATTATTTTCTTTCGTTGAACAATTCTATAAGCTCTGTTGTATTTCCTCAGATATTTCCAGACCTTGTTACCAGCCTGACGAACACTGAAGAACTGAATAGGAAGGATAGAAGCCTGTTGCGCTTTATACTGGCTAGCAGAAGAACTGTTGCATAGACCGAATGCCGGTATCTCCGTGTTGCTACTTGAACTTATAGTAACTTGCTCTCCTTCGTTCTATCCCAACTTCCATTCCTTACACACCGAATTTTCGGAGCATTACACAACGCATGCGTCCAGTATTCCTGCTGGCTTTGCGAATTACCAGGCACTCGTTGCAATGATAGTTTCTTCATATCTACACAATTCGCTATACTCCCAGTTTTATGTTTTCATAAAATTTTGGACAGTCCTTCTTCTACGAACGTCTTAAACCCAAAAAATGCCAATGTTTTTAGGACACCCCTACGGATGCTCAAGGCTCTGTGACATTCAAGGTTCAGTTAGGACAGAAAAAGTGTTCCCATGTAGACTTGCATATCCAGGAGAGTGATCATCAAAGGAAACAAAATATTGAACCTAATTATCATGGGAGTAGCTTGTCAAAAGCACGTATGTGTCTGTAGGTAACTACACTCATGGAAATCCCAGCGTTTGAACCATAAAGCGAGGGCAGTATTTTTTCGCATTAAGCCAACGTGGGTA
>JAQFYD010000105.1:0-29733 GCA_034694225.1 Bourletiella hortensis | reverse complement strand
ATAAGACTTGGTAACAGTGACACGAAAATACAGCTTGACATTGAGTATTGCAAATGGAGTAAAAATTCATGGGTTGTACCCCTTCAGATGGGCTTGTTATCACTTACCACGCCTGCAAGTGATCGTGCCGAGTGAGTAGCTACTGTTTATGAGTCGATTGGTAAAATGGAGGTTTCACCTTACCATCGTTATCGTTTTGTAAACTAGCTGTCAATCTTACGGAGTATGTCGTACAGAAAGCGGGTAGCGTGTGCATTCGGCAAAATTGATTTTATTCCACTGATCGCGACGTACTTAAGATGTACGCTACTGCAGTAATACGAGTGACCATCACCCATCACATGAAGGTTATAAACAGTTAGTTTGAATAGAGGTAGTAAACAAAGCTTTAACTTTAGCAGTGATTGCACAAATCCATTGAGTGTCATGAACGGTGTAAGTGAAGACATGAGGAACTATTCGTCGGCATCAATTATATCTTCTGCATTAAATTCGGCAACGATTTGGTCCTTTTTTGGCTTCCGCGGCTATATGGGTATTTAAAAGCCAGTTCCATTAACAACTTTCAGTTAGATGCTGCATTATATGGAAAACATTGAAGCTTTTTGTCCGAACTGTGAACAGTAATACATATGGGTGTTGCGAGAATAACATGAAACAGTAATGAATTATTCATTTTGTTAGACTTGTGGAGTCCAAGTGTATGCGAAGAGTATACCAGTGTCCGGCTCGGAGAACAATGGTGAGGTTCCATTACTACAATACAGTCCGAGGACAGAAAGGGTCAATCTCATTCTTCTGGATTCCGCCAGCAAGGATATTTACTTGGAGCTATTACCGAAATATGTAAGTGCTGCAAAAATCCTTTGCAATCGCATACAATGTGACACATGATAGTCGATAATGTCCTCACATAAGCTCTGGGTTTTTCGCAAAGATGGTCTATCAAAGACTTTGTAATGTATTACATGACACATTGCTAGTGATTTCACAACTTTTAAGCAACTTTTGTTTACCACAGTGGGATAAACTAGATGGCTTTGCTCTTGTGATTGACGTTACGAATCCAACTAGCTTAACAGCTGCAGCTCGCTGGTTGGACCTAGTTAAAGGAAATTTAGATATGAAAATGGGGATGTTAGGAATTCTTGTAGCGAATAAGGTTGAAATGGTGGAAGAACGTCAGATTTCGACCTCCATGGCTCAAGAGTTTTGCGACGCAAACAATCTGCATTACTTCGAAGCCTCCGCAGTAAGATAAAGCTTCACTAAACAAATTACTTTAATGGAATTGTTTCGTAGTTTTTAATCTTCTTATTGCATTACAGAGAGAAAACTCCGGTGTGGAAGATGCTTTCAAATACCTCGCGAATGAGTGGAATTCGCGGAAGTTACCATTAAAATAGGGAACAGCTAATTTTTACACGATTGTGATAAAAGAAAACATTCCTAGTAAAAATCATTGCGTCACCTGAAGCCATTTAAAGCGAAATCGTACTGAAGGTATAAAATCTCTCATGTGTTGGTGCTTCCGCAGCAGTGTTTTTGCTGTGGCAATGAAATAAGCTGCCATGAGAGGTGCATGTCAAAGTGCTTGTTTACGGGCAAGAAATCATCATTAGGGCTGTACAGTCTGAACGCCCCTCTTATGAATTGTAAAAAAGAAGTGTTTATTACATTTCAATTATAATAAAATACAGTTGATTGAACGCACTTAATTGGAAACATGTATGAGCACTCATTCTAAGATGATATGTATCCCAAATTTCGAAAGTCTTTAAGCACAGTTTCAAATTTGACGACCACGCTTCCCCGGGAACGGACCCTCGTAACTGCAACGTGGAACATTACAAGAACAAACAAAAAACAAATCAAAACCCTCGGAAGCGCTGTAGTGAAATATTCAAATACGGAAGCCAGAATGAATACCTTGGCGACCCTCCCCTTGAGCAATTAACTTAGGATCAATAAACTCCGGACGTCGGCCCACAATCCAGGATGATATCTTTTGAATAAAAGAGCTGGATTCCGGGACGAACAAATTTATACTAAAAATAAAATTCAAGTTAGTTTCCACAACGACTTAGGTTATGCCGTAAACAAATACGCACGTTTTTGTTGTGATTCCATGAGTTGTCGGGACAAAGGTAGCTCCATACCCCAGTGTTACATGATTACCGAAAAAGTCAGTACCAAAAAGGCTCACCACGAGCTGAGGCCCTATGAGACAGATAAAATATGTGGAAAATTAACAGAAAGGTACATGATAATTGTTTACATGCACTTTAATAAACTAAAAAAGCTTTCTCAGCTTACATCCATATGGATTAGAACTTTTGAATGTTACTTCAATGGGAAAATTCCAAACAAAGACCCCAGACGCATCCTTGCTAGCGATTTGAGATATTCCTTCTTCTATTCCCTGTGGAAAGCATTACAAAATAATGATGATCCTAGAAGCTGAGGACATGAGAGGGATTCGTTAAATGCACTCACTGATGTGAACTGCCAATCAGGACCGAAAGAGAAATTATATTTGCAATATACATCATTGACACCAAATAATTCCCCAGTTTCTATCCTGCCATTCACGGCCAACAAGAAACTCTCTTGAGAGCGGCTTGGTTTGTGCACCGTTGGTGTGTCCAGGCTTGGTTTTGTTTTCTTCCCCACATCTGGAGTAAGGTGAGATTTTGTGAGTTGAGAAGTCCTGCCACTTCCACTGCTCGTGTCAGAATCAGGATTTTCTATCCTGGAAGAAACAGAAATGTCAAAAAAATAAGACCTGCTGCAGCTCCGTATCATAATCATATCTACATTCTTAGCCCCCAATGTTTACAGCAATCATAAAATAGAGTTGTGACTATTAGGCAATTCTCTTCCAGCGCTATGAAATCAATTCAAGAAAATGCAGATGCAGGTAGGTTACTGGGTCCAACTTTAATCTAACCATCATTTTTGAAATATTAGATGTCTAAGAAATGACATGAGGAACTTACGAGTGGTCCATGAATGTAAATAGTACTTGGACTTCTTAGCTTGCTTTGAATGTTCTTCGGTTGCACATGAATGACCCTCAGGCTATCAATTTCATTGCAAGTTTGTAACTAATAGAAACTCCGGGCCAATTGCTGTTCCCCTCATTTGTAATTCAAAATTCACCACAGGTTTTTCTGTAGTTATTCGATCTTGAAGACACAAAGTTCTACTCACAGTTCATAGGACAAAATTTGAGTTGATATGGCTGCATTTAAAAACCAGCGGAACATAGGCAAAGAGGGGTCCAGTGACTGGTGTTAGTATACTCGTTCCCACAACAACTTGCGGTTACCATGACGGCTGCGACAAAACAGAAGTTCGGAAACCAGAGTCGGGGTAACGTGTGCGACTGAGATATGCATCCCTTTCCACCCTGTACAGTAGCTTTGTCACCCTCGCTGGCAGCAACAATTTTACCAACAAAAAAATTCGAAATTTCACTGCCAGCTCAATATGACTGGAGCTTTGTAGTTTTGAATGCCGTAGATGGTAAGAAATACTATTTGGAGTCTTTGCGTATGTATGATGGACTTGACATAATGAAATCACCTTTATTAACTGGGAAAGAACAGGAACAAGTGAGTGCGTTTACATTCAATACTGCTTACATATTTATACACACTATTACGTCGTTAATCATCTAATTGGCAGAGACAGGCAGTACCACGATTAATCCAATGCTTCGGATTCACGCTTGTAGGAAGCTTCAAATACAACACAAAATTTGTCGAATGTCCCGTTGTGGAAAGGGTACCTCGACGTGCGCTAGTCTTGTAGACGGGAGACTCATAACAAGGGTACTCCACGAATTCTGACTGTAAAGCCACAACAAAATCAGAATTTTAGTACCAACAAGACAAAATCCAATAGCTGATTTACTATCATGGTGGTGGTAAAACTTTATTATGACAGGGTATCTAAAAATCAGACGTAGCCTGGAGCTTTAAAGTGTATTCGACCAGTACCTTCTTTCCCGGAATAAACCAAATGACGGGTATGGAGTCAAATAGAACTTTGGGTTTCGATTCGCCTAGTAGCATGGTTTCCCGATCCCAACGAGCACCTTCTAAAAAGAGTCCCTGTCAAACAACAAAGCCACAAGCTGTGAGAAAAATAGCATGAACACAGTCTTAGTTTCTGAGGCAGTAAATGGCGCAGATCGGAGCACAAAAAATGGAGAGAGATGGAAGGGAAATTGCCAGAAAAGAAAATACTTTGAACGAGAAAACAACAGTCCTTATCAACTAAAGCACAGCAAGGTCTTACCCAACAGTAAGCTCCGTCTCCAGGGGGTTCCGTCGTTTGCTTCTCATATTTTGTCACTTCGTATTCGAAGCCCAATAAATCAATAGGTATCTTGTACTTGCGGGCAAAATTTTGTGACACTCCGGTGAGGAAAGACTGTGTAAAGTAGAAACCAGATAACCAAAAGACCGGAGGCGCCCCTTTATCAATCCATTCTTGAAGAAACTTCAACCTGAAAAACAAGAGAGTAGATTGTTTTTCTTATTCCACACCGGTAATCATCCAAGAGGTCATAAAAGACGACCAAGACATGCACAGCTGTATCCAGATAAACGTAGAGAACATAGCTCTGGCTCCCATTCCTCATCAAAACAAAGCCAATAGCTCCGTAACCATGGGTGATGTAAAAATCTTTTGATACACAAAACCTACCCGAACCTCATGAATTTTTCTTTTATATACACTGGTACATCATAACAATACCAGTAAAGAACTCTACCTTTCCAAAAATACACACAACTCGAAAAAGTACCAAAGTAATCCATTATCTAATTAATTTCTCACCTTGCAAGTAAATCTAGTACGTAACCACCCAAGGGTTTTAGCGAGGGATAAGATCTTTTCGCCCAGACCGCAGGGACCTTTCCAATTAACATGCTTTTGAAGACTTCGTCCAGATCTGGAGTCATGACAACTAAACCCTTGATTGCTTTCTGGACATTAATTAGCGTTGTCCTAACGATGATGACGAGGGGGTTAAAGCGGATCAGTTCTTGTCGCAGCACAGTATTCATTGAATTCATGTAGTCAATAGGAAATTTTTCGCCCACAGCCTCCACATCATATTCCGGTGGCAGTTTACTAAGGATATCCTTAGCAATGTCTATCACTTTTGTACCAGCCTCAGCTCCAGCTTCCCCCTCTTTCTTCTCTGATTGCGTCAGTAGGGCACCTATCAGTAGCTGAAAATTGAAGCGAAAACGGAGTCATGTAGACAAAGGAACTACTTTTTGGGAACATAATGCGAGGTATTTCTAAATGGGCTGCAAGCTGATTACGCCAATGACACAAATTTGTAGCCATAATAGTACTCACTTGCTGAGTCTCTTGATTACTTTTTGTCATATTCGCATTTTCATGGAGACCAAATACTTCTGGACTAGGTATTGCAGGGAATTTCTTTATATGCATCAAGGATCCCTCATAACTAATGTCTTTAGGAATGTAATAAATACCGCTGGATGAGAGATTGTACCTGTACCAAAGACAAACAAAGGAAAGACGTAATTACTTTCACCGTTCAGGTGTACAATGCTTACAGTCCCCAAACCGTACACTGCAAACACGCGTATGAATAAAAGAGCGGTGGAGCGGCGGTTACCGCTCCTCTTTGAAATGCCTTGATCTTTCTCTAATACATTACCTGTCCTTTTCTACAAGCTCCGGACAGTAAAATACCGACAAGAGTGACATGAGTAAGCGCCTGTCCTTGTCATCTGTGACTCGACCACCATAATTACATTCTCCAGTCATGTACGTGATGGCTTCAAAAGGTACGGTGGCCGACTCTTGTAAAAACATCTGCAACTGTGATAAGCTGATTTTCAAGTCTGACTCGTTGAACTCGTAGGGGACGTTCCAACCCAGAGGACCAAACTTCCGTCGCTCTTGAATAACAGCATGAAAAAAACAGAGTCCAAAAAGAAGGCGATGGAATGCTCTTTCCTTTGCTGGAACGCTATCGTAAAAGTTTTTGTCACATATAGGGTCATTCAAGTAGGATTGTAGCATATTCTGCCGCAGTCCAGTCGGAGGCTCATTTGTCATCTTCACGCTGTTCTGCAGGATCGTGACGGGGAACTGTTATGGGCCATAAAACAAACACACCAAAATTTAAAAGTCATTTGAAAAATAAATGATATTCTCGTCGCATTTAGGTCATCACACACAAATATTCGTGTATTTTATGAAACTGCTTAACTGCAATCTCAAAATGCATGTAATTTATGCATGCTTCCTAGAAAAATTTAAAAGTATGTTCAGGAAAAAGTCGACCTTCTTTCTCCTTCGCTTGTAACAGTACGATTTGTACCACTAAGTATATTAAAGCGTAACAGAAGAGCTGTACCCCTGTCAATATATTTGCTGGAAGAAACATTACCTTTGGAGAAGGGTACGACGTAAGCCACAGTCGAAATGTGGGATTTACTTTTCCATTAGGTAACTCCTCACATATTTTCTCCAAAGTTGGCATCCACGAAGCAGCCAAGTGACAGTTTTGCAAAGCTACCCACGTTCCTTCTTCCGTTGCTTTTGCGAGCATCTCTTGTGCTATAGGTCCCTATAAATTCACGTACAATTTCATTCATTCTTCTACTAGCACCAGATACGACGCCAACGCACTGTATCCGACATGCTGCCGGGCAACTCAGCCGCCTCAACTCTTACGCCCAGAACATAGTCATGGCTATAAATCTTGCACTCACCTGGCCCTGACCAAGAGAAATAGCCTCAAACTTTGAACCACTGAAACCAGAGTCATCAGCAAATTTGAGTAAAGCACTCATCGGATCTGCTCCGGGGGAAAGAATGAAGACGAGCGGTGTGAAATGATTCGAGTCTCCGAAGGCTTTAGTCAAGTCGAACGGAGGTGGCTGGATAAATTTCTCTCCCATATTGTTAGTGACAAATGTAACGATCATAGGAACCAACTTGTCAGGCCGAAGACACCGTATTACTATCATTTTCTGGAAATCACTCAATTTCTCGTCCCATGGCGAAGGAAATGTCTGCGTATGAGGGTCCTTATGCTCATATACAGCATGCCACGCATTCAGTTTCTTGCGGAACTCAGGAAGAAATTCTGAAAGAGAAAATTGCCACAAAAAAAAACTCACATCATCTTTTACTCCGACCACCAACTTCCGCATTATCCGTCGCTCCAACCATCGTCACAGACATCCTCAATCGATGGATATATTTTTTCCTCCATTCTTACTGAATAAACCCTTTTTCCTCACTGCATTTGAATCAGACGCTTCCAAAAAATCCACTTTCTCCCCTTTTTTCTTCCGGAAAGGCTTATAAGTAGGACCTAATGTCTACTCATACATGAACTCATTCATACGGTTGCAGGCTGAATGTACTTTCCCTTACTATCATACAAGCTACATTCAGAGCAAGAGAGCAGCTGGAAGGGAGACGAATGTCTATGGTTCTTTCAAAGTGAAATTTCTTTGCACTTATGATCCTATTGACAATCACTGGTTCACTCGCTCTCCCTCTTTTATACACGCTCTTTACTTATTATAACGAACTTATCCCACCCAACTAGGTAAAAGTATAACAACTTTACACGGTATAACACGCCCATAATAACGTATTATTCCAACAGTATATTCTCTTGTCCCCCTTCTAATTCAATCTTCCACAGCCACTTATCCCCAACATTAACTGGTCTTTCACGATAAATGATAAAGACATAATGGGATGATACTAAGGCATCATTCCCTTTACTGAAAGTAATGAATCAAAAGCTGTACTATACAGTAATGCCCTGAAACTGAAACTAAGGGAAATATAGACTTCTGCACACACATTCGAGTCAATTTATCTACAGGTGCATCATGTACAGACTAAATGCATGCACTAATAAATTAATAAATAGATATTATACTTCTCACAGGACAAAAGAATGGCTTTTCATCGTACCTTTAAAGACATTGCTGGCGTCAACCATTCGGCAAAGTTCATCCCAGGATTGGGCAGAAAGCCAGTTCGGTGCTGGATTTGGCACAGTATTTTCCAGGCCCACACCCCCAGTGAGTAAAAACTGAAATTCTTCTCTTCTCAGTTTTCCTTGCGACCTGCAAAACAAACAAACTATCGTCATAATTTGTTTCCATTCTCCACAAGCCATAATCTCCTGCAGTAGCTCAACAGCAACAGCGACATCAGTTTTGGCATCGTTTTTCCTATTCTAGCATCCAATGCCAAAGTCGGAACTTGATTTTTAAACCCTCACTCTGAATTTTCCAGTTGCTTCTACGTTAGAAACGCAAGTTGTCATACGCGAACGTCATACGTTATTTTACGACAATATTAACTGCTTTCCTGTCTCTTCCCTGGTTGGCGTCTCGTGGTTACTTATCTATGCATAGGTAGGATACATTTTTCCCTTCTGCTGCGATTCCGCTACCGTCAGCAGGAAATGTTTGAAGAGATCAAAGATCATAGACCAACCACTCCTAAGTACGCGACGAGTTTCTTAAAAACTTTGACATGAAAACACATCCACTCATACTATGCGCACCTTATGTAGGAAATATTGTTACGAGAAAAAATCTGGGAGCCTTACTGAAATAAGAAGGCCAACAATCATGATTGAAAATATAAAATGTGCCTGGCTAATAAAACTGAGTGCTAGAGCTAATATTGAAAATGCATTCTCCCTATTGGAAGCGCAAAGAGAAAAGAGAGAAGTTTACAGAGGTAATCCTATCTCTCTGGCTGTTGGAAATTCTAAGGAATCTTGTACAAAGCCTGAAGCAGGTAGAGCTTGGCTCCAACAATCTTTTACGATTATGCTTCTTCACATTCATCCATTCATCCAATTCTTGCACAGATGAAACTTGGCCGCTTCTTCCTGCTTCCACAGAAAGCAACTAGACTGGGAGCTCATAAGAGCTTCTACACAAGCGGGCAACTTTCTTGTTATGGAAAATGGGAGCAAGGAAGCAAGCAACAGACGCACTCTTATTAGAAAGAAAGCAAATGGCATGTGGCTAATAGAGCATCTGTTTGCAAACTTGTTCATACACATGCCTACGCGTCTGCGAAAACAAATTCAGGAAACACGACAGAATGAGATGTTCCTTTTTCTTGTGCACGGGGAGAATTCGTTCGCTAGATTACTAGACATACGGATTGGATGAGGAGAAAGAAAATGGGTAGCATTATATTGTATGTGAAATCGTGTCAAAATGTCGTGGTTGCCACAAGGAAATTATGAAGGATAAAATGGACATGTTCTGCTTGACTGGCATGGGCGTGTGAGCGATGAGGAGATGATGATTCGCATCTCGTATTCATGAGATTGACTCCACGAAAGCTTGGCAGTCGGAACGGATGAAAGCTTCTATAGTCATTTATGTACAAAAGCATATGCAGACAGGCGTATAAAGGGTAAATGGCGAGAGAAATACATGAAGGAACATCATAGCAGGGAGGAGGAAGAAATAGAAGGACGGGAGGAAGAGCGGATACTATGGATAGAAGAGGTTAGGAGCGAGAACAGCATTTACAACAACGTCAACCAAGAAGGACCAGATAACGCTGAATGAATTAATTCCATTAGCAGTCACCAGCTGATGTACGCAATCAGCTTGCCCGACGTCCTCTCTTTTCCTTCTTAGCCTTCCTTGGAAGCCAGCAAATGCATACAAATAAGCATGGGGATGAAATAAACAAACAGCTAGCTCCCAGTTATAACAGAATACTACGACCTCATAAATAGTTTACCTATTGGCAGTTTATCTGTAAAAGCGAAAAGCACTTACATCATAATGCTGACACAAAGGAGGAACGAGAACAGCAACTTGTCCTTTTCCAGCAAAGAGCGACAAACATTTGAGTACAGACTTAGCGTAAAGTGATCACTGAGGTTCTTCAGACGCTTCTCCAAAACCTTGCTCCGATTGCTGCAAGTAATTTAGCATAAATCAATATTAGTGCACCATATCCTTGTGCTGCAGTATGAGCCCAAATATGCCTTTTTGGATAATTTCTAAAAAAAGAATCAGAAGCAAAACACCATAAAAAAGAGGAGGAAAAATCCAATCCCAAAAACTTCTTACAATTTTATGCTTTCATTATCCCAAAAAAATTTCCACAGGCGGCAGCAAAATTTGTAATTTTTTTGCATTAAACATATGAGAAATATCACGCCACCATATTTTACGCATCATATTACTATTACATATATTACGTAAAGCCGGACACGGAGCAGTAAAGGATAATAGCATCATTTCATGAGTGTTTCTTGACTGAATATGATGAGATGTGAATGAAATCAACGTTCATTCGAATTGGAGCCGGAGTCGTGTAAAAGGATTCTTTTTCTATCTTTGATAAAACTTCATACCCATTCTCCCACACCTACAGTAGGGTTTCATAGTTTCATCGTAAAGCTTTCAATGTGATCCCCCATATTGAATTATAAGGGAAAACGTGCCAGGATGCTATCCTACTACTGCTCCTTTTCCTTTGAAACATTGTATACCCTGTACATGCCCAGAGATAGGAGGAAGGATGAAATGTGAGAGATTTTACCTGTGCTCAATGGAGCCAATAAATAGGTTGACAAACCATGAAAGGGAGTACTGGTACATTGGATCAATATTTGGTAGCTCTGTCAAAGAGAAGAAGAGGACACTGGTATATCTCGCAATGGGTCTATAACCCAAGCGAGACTTCTCAATTTGTTTTTCCGTCTCAACGGCGACAGTTTGCTTCTCAGAAATATCATTTGAGATTTGTTTGGAGGAATCCAGAATATTGATTGCCTTTTCATCCTCCAAAATGTTCCCTTCTGATGATGACAGTGTGTCTAAAATATTATCTTCCACCTCCTTCAGAGATTTCGTGTTGGCAGCCGTTTGAACAATCAGCTGTTGCCTCTCCTCTTCCAGCTCAGGTCTGCAATATTCAAAATACAAATTTAATATACATATTAGCTCAAAATTAGATATAACTGCTCCATCCGCTATGACTGTAACTGTGGAGCCAGTAGCAGTGAGATTTCGAATCTCCGCTTGAATCTGTTAGCGCCTTGAGCAAGTAAACAACAGTGAAATTGAAGGAATGCAAACTTTAATTCCTGAAATCTTCTCAAATTACCACCCACAATGATGGTGAGAATAACAACGAAAGACTAAACCCTCATCAGTACAGGTGAGAAACAGTATGAACATGTCATCCTTTCTAATCAAGAAGATCCCAAATAACCTCTTACGGCTGAAAATTACAGTGAGACAAACCCGACCCAAAAACAGCTCTTTACGAAGCATCTCCCTCTGATAGTATTCCACATGTGAAGAAATTACAGTGAAGTAACAGCTCTTCCGCATTTTCTGTGAGGCGAATCGGCAAAGAGATGCAGAAGCGTCGGAGTAGGATGAGGAAATTATGAGACTCGCCCACAGTATATAATTTCCTTCCTCTGGTGGTATGAGGGATGGAACGTAAAACGAAGTTCCCAGCTTTTCCTTATCAAAGACCATCATACCACATGGTCCCCCTTACAAAGAGGTTACTACTTAGACCATCACAGTTTCCCAGCTAACAGCTTCGAAGTCTCTCATTACTATACTACAACATTACACCTACACGCTCTCCGTAGACATCCGCCTAGTCGCTATCAGTTGCATAATAACTGAGAACACGATGATCGCCCCGGAAACAGGATTTTATTGACGCTACTTTCCTTAGAAGAGCTCTCCTATAGCGATTGTAATACTCATCGAAATTTGATCATTTAAAACAATACTATAGCAATGGCAATGTGAGTGGCTTTATGCGTCATAATGAGGTATCAACAAAGGTTAAGCAGTAAATTGAGTGGGAGGCTGAGTATAATGATCTTTCATCGAGAAAAGGAAGTAGACTAAAATAATCACTACTACTCAACACACATGCCTCCGAGCTTCCAAATACTCCTACTCATTTCACTCTTCATTTTCCATCACCAACTTGATTAGTAACACTTACCATTATTTTTCGAGTCTAAGAAATTAGAAGAAAAGGCGGCCTGTTCATAATGAAGGAAACTTTGAGTATTCTGTATCCATCCTTTCATCCATTGAAATAAAGTTTATCTACGTAGCATCCTTCCGCACGTCTTTTATTATTGCAAAAGAAAATAATCAAATAGGATAATACATTGTTTTAAAGCAAAACTTTGTCTGCCGCTGGATCTGTCAGGAGAGGGACATGTGAAAGTATCTCTTCACACTTAGAATAGCAATAAAGGATAGAGAAATTCTGTGGGTAATGACAATGGAAATACCTATGGTGCGTATATGATTTCCGCTGGCAGTTCAACTGGAGCCGGAGTATATATAGTCAAACAAGTTTGTAGGGAGGAAAGGTTTTCCCTCAAGAGAAAGTTTGGTCGAATCCATTTGCCTGTGTGCCATTTGTTCGGAAAGTGAAACAACTTTCTATCCGCTTTGAATCATTCACTCAAAGACACACACAAGGAGGCTAGCTCAAACGGTATATATTATCTCCACAGAAACTGGGACTATACTTCACCCACAAAAATTCCTCATCTACAGTCAAATCTCCAACCTCTAACCTTCAACCTTTTTCGCCTATAAACAAATACGAGAGAACGACTGCCTCAAGAAAAGTGCAGGATAATACGACAGGATCCACTGATTTTTTTCAGCCCTGGAGTACTTTCCTCGGCAGTTAGATCCATCTTTAAAAAGAAATTGCATAAAAAAGAAGGGGAAAGAATATAAAGCTCTACAGACACAGCAGAAGAAGTGGCTACCGGCACACCAAAGTTTGCTGCCATGGTAATACAAAATGGAGCAAGGTTCCAGCAATTCATTCACTCCAAAGTAAGGTTAAGTCACAGCATAAAAAAGAATCACGACTCTTTTTTATAGCCTCTATATGGTGTTTAGAAGGGCCTAGACGGCTGATGTTATTATAATATTATAATAATATTGGTGATTGCAGTTCCGTGAGAACATTATACGTGTTCTGTATGTTCCTACAAGGGACGGGGACTCTGTATTCATGGTAGTGAACAAGCATGGTGGTGTGGGCCTATACGATCCAGAGGAGTTTTCTATTCTCCACACATACGTACTGGATTTATCCGTTCCAATGAAACCTGACATGTCTCATGGAGTGGAACAAATTGCAAAGCAAGCCTCCTGTCCACCTACTCGTACTCCTTCTTCTTCTGTCCCACCCAAATGTCAGAGAACACATTTAGTGGCTGATGCCATCTACGCTCCGGATGTCAATTCGGTCTTTTTTGCCACAACGAAAAACATTTTACAACTCTACGATCTGGGTGATATTGAATCCCTCAGCTTTGGACTGGAAATTTTTCCGCGTCAGAAGCTACTCAAGCTCCGGGCTGGACGCAGTCCGGTTGTCTCTCGTAATAGAGGACATGTTGAGACTCATCGTATCTTCGGCCCCACAGATTCTGCACCTTTTTATTGCTTGGAATATGTTACTGCCTCCTCATCATCCTCCACGCTACCATCCTCGTCCGCTGAGCGAGATGCTTCTACTGCAAAGCTGATAATAGGCGACAAAGCTGGCCTCATCACCATTATCACTATTCCTGACCACAAAAAACCCTTCGGAAAGAGCAAAGCAAGAGGAGAGTTGCATAAAATTCCTTTCTCCCAGCTAGAAAGGGATGGCCTGCTGCAAAAGTATCAAGCTCACCATAGAATGATTCAAGAGATTTGCTGGGTTCCCTCCCGTCAGCTTATAATCTCTTGCAGTCGAGACACAAAATTTAGTCTCTTTATCAAAGACTACACAGAGTCCATAGAACCGTACATTATTTCTCTACAGAAAGGGGTCAACACATTCGCGCACAATGATTCGCTCAAACTGATCGCAACTGGAAGTGACGACTGCACTGTGAGACTATTCAACCAGTACGTGATGAAAATGCCTCAAATGGAACTACAGGCTCATACAAGTCCAATCATAGGCCTAGAATTTCTACAATTACCTTTCTCTGACAAGCCTCTTCTAATATCATATGCTACAGATACTGTAAGTCACACTTTCTCTATCACTCTTTCTCTTTTTATATCTCTGTCTTTCTCTGCATTTCTCTCTCTCTCCTCTCTCGCCCCCTTTATAATTTCTGTCCTCTCATCTCATCATAGCGGACACAAGTAATGTAACTAGACAGATCTACAATTATTACTGACGTGAAATTCTGAACAGGAACTCCGAGTCTGGGATCCACTAGATTTTGTCTGCCTCCAGTCAGTGCACGTGTCCTTTCCAATCCACTCAGAAATAACTACAAGTAAGACTCCAGAGTTCGGAAGAAAGTCCCTAATTATACACCAGCCACATTACAATGTACAGAAATCAACGGAAACACCGCCAACAAAAAATCCTCAGCAAACCGACACAGATGATGAAAACCACGCTACAACTACTAGAAACACAACCTCCAAGCCGGCCAAACTTGCCACATCGTCGGCACCATCAACATCAAGAAGGCAAAATGACGATGGCTTCATTCTAGTTCTCTACTGCAATGCCTACGCCCGCCTCGTGATTGAAAAGGATAGAACTTACTGGCCATTCGATTTTGATGACTTCGTAAACGAGTTTCAGGACACAAAGACAACCTATGAGAAAAAAATTCGAGACCGTCAAGCTGCTTACGCAGAGTCTAAATACCGTTCGAAAGACCCAAACGTGCTAAAACTGACTCCCGAAGAGATAGCAGGAATTGAGTCCAAGCTGGACAGCTACGTCAAGGACATTATCAAGATCAAACGAAATGCAGATAAACAACTTCGATCCGCTATTTACAACCCTGAGAAGGAAGCTCTTGCGGGGGAAACCACGAGGAAATTTCTTCAACTGCAAATTCGTTCCCAAAACTCAGAACTCTTGAAAAAAGATGGGATAAGGAACGTTTTCAAATTTGTCCCCCTTTACGATCTCGATAATGTAGACTTTAGCTCGGCCAAAGAAGGACAGCATAATGGACTTAGCGGTGGTATCCATGGAAGATATAATAATTCAGGATTACCTACCACGAGCATCATGCGTGAGGGAGGAATTGGTCGAATATCATCTGCCTCGGACCTTTTGACACCCGCTGCAAGAAAGTTTTTCAATGGAGAGCGTTTTAAGTCTGCTCAGTTCGAAGCAGCCATTACATCCCGCACAGCAACGGAGAGGTTTGAACGCTGGCGTTACTCAAGTAAGCAATTAAAAAGCAATCACACGGAAGTTTTCGCAACATCGTCATCATCAATTATGAGAGATTTTCAAGATCATAATAATGCTGAGAGTGATAAAAACGAGCTAAAGAACAACGGTCACGGTTGGAAGACTACAGAGGTGGAGTTGAAACTGGGAGATATGGGAGGCCAAGAGCTGGTAGAAGATGATAATGATGAGTAAAAGAGGAAGATTCCGCGTAATGAAAGTTTTGCAAACAACCCCTTCTTACATTAATTTTGAAAAAGTTAAGCTTTTACGTTACCTCTCCTTTGCCACGACGATTCCCAACAGCTGATCCTCCAGACCTTCCAGAGTGATCATGAAATTAAGCAGAAGAACTTTCGTTGAAACTTCAGGCAAGTAGTGAGGATTCCTAGGAAGCATTCATTAATGGACATTACTTCAATTTGTTTTTCGTACACAAACATGCCACACACACGCACACAGACACAACTTTCCTTCCCCCGCTTCCATTACTGCTACTACTGCAACAAAACGACCCTTTCAATAGAGAACACGTTTGAGGAGAGAAACTCTTTCAACAGACATGGTCCACTCAATTACGCAACATATGCAAACTAGCTATGAAAGAAGTTTGCAAGCAGTAGCAATGAGGGAGAGGAGACGGCACTAATTTCATTCTCTGTCTTTCATTTTCCAACCTGAGTTTCGTCGTTATAAAGAATCTGAAATCCGGGTTGAACTCCACGACCAAGTCACCCAAGCGGATCATATCGACTCCAGCTGGAAACAAGAGTAAAATTATTCGAGCATACTCCTAATTTTTTTCTTCTCTCCAACCAATTTGATCATCATTTGCTCTATCTCTTATTAAAAATGACTAATTTTCAGGGCAAAAAGTTTTGGAACTTTGTAATAATGATTAAAAAATATAGGAAAGACGTCGTGTTGGGGGACAAAAAAAGTTAAATATGACAGACATTAATAAAAGAAGAAAGTCTTTGTGTGCAAATCAGAAAACTCACATTGTTTAAAAGTTTTCTTCTCCAAAATAGGAAGTAAACCTGCGTCTATGTCCTCCGTCACATTTTCCAACAGCATTGGAACCCCACTTTGTATGCAAAATTCAATTTTTCGCATAAAGTCTGGGTCAGACATCTTGACAATCTTCAAGTTGTTCTCCTTCTCACAGTTCTTGATCCATTTATTGGCTTGGCCTTGGGGATCTATCATAAGTGGATAACGACGGGCTTGTTCAACCATGACGGCATTGTCAATCGAGAAAGCATCATTGGGAAGTCCTCCAATGTTCCATGCTTGAATTTTGATTGGAGAGCCAAGTGTCTTACTCACACTGAAGTTCCTTGAGCAGGAGATGCCCATGTTGAGGACAAAGTCAACCCAATCATTGATGCATCCCTGTCTGGTTTAAAAGAATAGGTGAGTTATACAAGCACGACGAACAGTTTGTATTAACAAGCAACTTAACACACAACTTTCATTTGCAAGATTGTTATAAGACATCCTAACGCTAGCTGTTAATTTTACCAGCGAAAGCAAATAAGGCAAAATTGCTGAACATGCTGGAGAAAGTAGTTTAATTGGCGCAACTTCTCCTATTATAAGCATACCTATAAGACGCAGTGTACGGACCCAAGTAGGCGATAACGGCACTGGCGATGAGCACATCTGCACCCAAGTTATTATGTATGTCCTGTGAAAACAGGGAGAAGTCAAGTACAAATTCTCCTACGTATGTGTGGATAAGTACTAACGTACTTTAAATAACCACACTTTATAGTCAGAGACTCTCTCAGAGCGAGAGAAAGACGGCGAGTAGTTTGGAGAATGAAATCATAAAAAAAGTAAACGAAGGGTCAAGCTAACCTGCAGTATTCTAGCAGTCTCTTCCCATCGATGCTTCTCACTTCCGAGACCACCTGGAAGGAAAACAAAAGGAAAAAACATTCATTCAGGAGCGCATATAAGTCAGCAGCATGGCACAGAATGGTTTAATTATACAGGAAGGAAACTATATTAAATAGCTATTTTCATTCTCTCTCTTTCCAGCTTGTTCCTCAGCTTCTCAGCCTTCTCATCCTCCTTACTTGGACATAAAGAAGAAGAAGAACGGAAAGATTTTTTCTCTCGTCTTTCTTCTGCTCCTTCTCAAGTCCATCAAGATGACGGCTGAGACGAGTAGAAGTAACAGACGAAGTTGCTGGTGGGAAGAGAGAGAGAGAGAGAGAGAAAGGGAGAGCGAGCGAGAGAAAAAATACGGATCCAGTCGCACTGTGGTTGTGTCTATGAACGCACCGATCAATTTTTCAGCCCTCTCCAACTTCTGTATACAGAGGTTCACTTCTGCCTCTAGCTTCAATTTCTTAGTATTTGTCTCCTCGAACTTTGCTCGGAGAGCCGCCAATTTTTCTTCCAGTTCTTGAATTTCTGCTCTTTTTGCATTTAGAAGATCCAAGGTTTCTTTAAGTGTATTCTCAGCTGCTGCCAGTCTTGCCTTTTTTGGAGCTACTACCTGCATTAATGACATGGCAATTCTTTACCAATTATATTTTTCTGTTTCATCTACTACTATCATATTTCCATTGGATCAGGACGATGATCGACAATAACATGCTCACTAGCACTCATAGTCATTATCCTCAGATTTTGTTCTCTTTTGAACTACGTAAGCATAAGTAATACCCAGAAATTGTGGACTCATTCTTCATCTCACCTTTGCAACCCGGTCGTAAGACTCCATGGCAAGGATCCAGCGGCACAGACCTTCAGCCGCACTGGAGGCTTTAGCCACAGCACTTATTTTGAACAATGGCTGATTCATAAAATTATTTCTTATGTCATTCATCACGCTCTCCGGAATCTCGTCCTTCTTGTAATTTTTCAAATCGTCTAAAAAGTTGAAGTCACCCAGCAGTCTTTTACTTGGACCCCAGAAATCAAGCACCTAAAAGAAAACAAACGGGAAGATGTTCATTTTGCTCTAGAATTTAAGTTGTTCTACCGCGTTAGTAATAACTGCAATAATGAAGAGCCCACTTGAAAACAAAATTCCGACTAAACTGCTGCACAGTGCAGTTGTCTGCTATGTGCGAACAGATTAGCAGCGAAGGGGTATGGTACATTCAGTACAGCTAAATTTCTGGCTTATGCTCCAAATGAACTCCGACCACATCAAATATCTACAGCATCTGGAGGGGAAGTACAGAGGAGGACTGAGGTCTTAATTTGTTAATTGGAACGAGGATGTGGGAATTCATGTTCCACAATTTCGTATCACCTTTTGGATGGATGAGCAACTTCAAAAGAAAATGCAGGAAGCAAAGAAGTTGTTAAAAATAATCATTCCTAAGAGATGAAAACCGAAAACAGTAAGTGAATTGTTCGCTCTTTGATCTTCAAATTCTCATAACTTAAAAGCACCAAATCGGTGAAATGATTAAAAACGCCGAATTTCATGAGAACTTGAAAGTGGTTAAGACAGTTAGAGATCTAAGAGATTACGAGGGACCACTGTTAAATAAATATGACTTCGTAGCCGGGTTATCGGCAAAACTTGCTTTAATGACAAACCTTTGATGGTAAAACAGACACTCACCATTTTGCCATCTGCGTCCTTTATACGTTCCGGTTTTAATTGCTTCATCACACAGACTGCAGCCATCACGAGCTTGACAGCTGGAGGCGGATTTTTCATTGATTTCACCAAAACGATGTCTGCAGGCTTCAACGTATCAAGTGCTTTCAAGGCCTCTGAAAGTTTCAAGAAAGAAATAATGACTCAATCAAGCCTAGCTCAATCCATTCTACATTAGAGTCGATAAGCAATACCCTATTCAACGACTAGGAAAATTTTGACCTAACAAGGGTCAGTGTTACAGGTCTGGTGACACGTTGGTGCGTTACATTACATTTTCGAGGTACAAAATAATTGGCGTGTATAGTGTTAAATGACCATTTAATGGCACCGATTCACTATGATCCTTTTAGATGTATCGCCGGGATTGCGTTTCAATCGTATCATTAACCCCAACTGTGGGAAAGGAACCGGAAAAAGGATCGTTTTCCTAAACAACACAGCAGGAGAGGGATAACGGAAACGTAAAAGCAATCACTTGTACAAGTGGAAAGCTTTCACCATATGAGGGTTAGCTACAACAGCATTATCCTGAAGACGGCAGCGCTCAAATGGCTTCCCATTTAGGATGGACACGATATGATTTAAAGAAAAACATTTCCATTCACAATTTGAAAGTAAATGGACATATGTAGATTTAAACTGTGCATCTGTGTACAATGATTAGAGCAGACAGTCAATGCCAAGCTTAAGGGACAAGCTCATACGGACACGTGCAAGCCCTTCCAACTTCCTTCATTCTTCCTTTCGATTGTTCGTATACATCCATTATGCAACGCGGTATTAAGTGTGCACAGCAGCACGTGTTTTACCTTTGACCTATCGTAGCTCCAACACTCAAGGTGTTATGACAAATATTGTGATATTGTGATATTCTACAGATGACGCATTTTATATAGTATGGCAGAAAGAGCAGCTCAATCGATACAAACTGAGGAAGAGCAGGGAAGAAATACATGGATTTCTTCCCAGGAAAAATTGGAAGGGCGGTCGAATATAACATCATTGGAGTGTCAGTCGAGCGGAGAGTAAATGCTATTTCTCACCCTGCATATACATAGATAGAGAGAGTGATAGGAAATAGTAAGAGGATTACTATCTAGAGCGGGTAAAGCCTCCGCGAGATCTTCCAGGCATTCTGATTTGAGTTTTGACGCTTCCTCAGCTTGAATGTGAGCTCGGGCTTCATCTTCTTTGACAAGTTCAGACTTTTTTTGCACTTCAGCAGACTCTTTCTCAATCATGGTTATAAAACCCTGTGTTACAGCCGCTGCCTCCTCTAACTGAGGCTTCAGAGCAGATAATTCCTTCTTCATAACAGCAATCTGAAAGAAAGAGAATCAAATGACAAAATATTACAAATTTTAATCATAAGCATAATCATATAGATGGAAGGATATTTCAAAATAATTGCGTCTTTCGAAATAAAAAAATAGACCAGGAGATGCAGACAGCCTTTTTAAGGACGGACTACATAAATTGCTGGCACTGTCAAATAGATTGCTCATAAAACTTATTTTTATCGAGATACTATAATAACGGAGAAGAATGAGAAAAAACTTCCATACTTCGCCAGAGGCGAAAGCTAATTTTTCCAGCCCGCCAAGGTAACGGAGTCTTGCATTCATAGTATCCTCCTTTTTTCCTTGAATGACTTTTTTGAAAGTCATGATGAGCTCAATATAAGAAGTAGGAGTGACGTAAACATATCTGCCTAGTTCATTCAAGAACTGTTTAGCCAATTCTGATGCCCGGACGTGAAAGAATTTGCAAATTGTCACAGCTCCTTTTTTTAGATCAGCTGGGATAGAAAGCTCTTCCAAGGACTTTTGCGCCACTCGCTCCAGAGCATCTTCAGGCCACGGCTATAAAAAATACAGACAGAGAGCTCAAATTGATGTATCTCGAATTATTACTATGATTACAAGCTTCCTCAAGCCAGTACGTAAATACGATTCGGAGAGGGACATTTAGTCAATCAGGATGTGAGCACTTGTAACGCGTATATATATAGAGCCGAATCACAAGGGTAGAACAGCATAAGTTAGAACGACATATCTAAAAAGGGCATAGGTTGACGTGGGTGAGCATACACAGACATACCTGAAACCAGTCAATTGTGCAGCAGTTAACGATGGACGGAAATTGACGTAGGCGAATCCGAAAAGCTGAACCTATTGGACTGAAAGCAATCATGATGTGCAATTTCTCCTTGACTCTATTAACATAGAAGGCGTAGAGCTGAAGCGGATTAATCTCCGCATTTCGACTTCTCTTTTCTTGACTCATTAGAGTCAGCCACGCCGGCATTACTGCCTCGTTCAACTCTCCCTTCTCTTCGGCATTGTAAATATTTGGAACATCCCCTGCGTTTAGTAGTGCGTCAATATCCTCCAAGAAACCCTCCTCCTTTATTTGAGAATCCGTAATGAGAAGCACCGTGTCTCGTCCGTAGCCGCCAGAATTTTTCATGGCCTTCTTCAAATCGTCTCGCCATTCATTGCGACCTTGAAGGTAAACATTTCCCCTTTACTCTACACACCTCATTAAAAAGCACACATATTTCCATAGCTATTAAGTTTCGCTCGAATTTCATGCTCCTACGAATGTATGGTCACATAAACGTCTGCATAATGTGATGGTACTTCTGAACAGCCATTACCATAGTTTTTCGAAATTTCAGGTTGGAAAACTTGGAAGCCTCCCATAGAGGCAGCAAGACGGGAAAGTGACTGCCTCCCCGATCCACCTACACCAACAAGGAGTCCATGTCCGCCCGAAATACGGAGTATGCGACAAATGTGAGCCAAATGCTCCAGGAGATATCTGAAAATTGTCAACTCCATCCTGTTTTTGTTGGTATTATTGTACTCTTTTATAGAAAGAACGACAATCTTTTGAAACTGGTCTATGTCTTTGATTTCCTGATACAGCCGATCATCTTTGTCCGCCTCAATGTCCATGAAATCACCAAAAATGAGGTTATTTATATCTTCTTCTTTCACCTAAGAAACATACAATCTCTTGTACTTGTTATAACTGCATACTCACGTACCATTCACGCAACAGTGCACAAAATGTTTCGTATGATACCGCAACATTTTCCATATTCACTATTCTCTTTTACCAACGTACCTTCGATTTTGGACCACCACTGGCTAGATTTTCAAATATCACATCAAAAGATTCCTTGAAATGATCTTGAACACATCGTACAGAAAGTTCAAACAACCAACGTCTATCAGCATCATCTGTCAAACGGTCGTAAAATACTCGGTACATTTCGTGCACCCACAATCTGCAAACATAGAGAAAACATTAAAACAAAAGCTCTAATATTTCTTAGAGGTGCCACAAGGAACGCAACTGCTTCGTCTACTTTAAATGTATTCATTTTATACCTGACAAATATGCGCTTGTTGTCGACTGAATTTTTATGAATGAGGCAACATCCCATGATAACACGGCCGAAGTCTCGCAAGTTGAATGTGTAGTGAGATTTGGCAGGTGTAGGGAGGAGATTGTCAATAGCTTGTTTGTATACTTCCATTGTAGAAGCAACTATAGGATGGACTACACTAAAGTATTCAGGAGAAAATCCACTATTTCGCAAGTAAATCTGCATGAGAGTCTGGAAAATCTTGATCATGGTGTCATCTGAGAACTGATTGATGGATACCACATTAAAATGACGAATGAATCGTGGGGTCACAGGCTGTCGACTCCCTCCAGGTGGCCCCATGGAGGCTATAAACTGAATATCTACGAGCACACAAGTCATCACCAACAGTTCAGCAAAACTTTAACGTCATTCTGTGAATCTGCAACGACGTAAGAGATGCTTCAAAATTATTACCTTGAAGAAATATCTTGGATGTGTCCTTCTTATCGTACCTGAAAAGTCATTGAGAAAAGCCATATTAGCATTCAAAGAAGCATTCATCTAACTCCGAAGCCAACTCGGTTACAGGAGTCATAAGAAGTGGTATACCAATGCTTGTGGTCAAAATACTGACGAAGAAGTTCTATTGGTGGTTGTGCCCCATAAATTTCAGTGGCAGGCATGTTCATGTCGTCAACATAAATGACACATTTTTTTCCCGCAGGAGGACCAAAGTAGCCGCGACCTTTCTTTTCTAAACGGTTGATGATCAAGTCCTATGTGAGAAAGCAAGAAATCCAATGTACTCTGTGAGGCTCTTTGCAACAGAGGGTTGTAGAGCCACAAGGAAGAAAATGGGAGAAAAAGGCAGTGAGACAGAAAGAAATAGAGAAAAGTTAGTTAGGGGACTCATACGTCATTTGAGCCTTACGAATAGAAGAAAGAAATAAAAAAGGTGAAGCCGAAAGAGAAAGACATAGGAAGACTTTCAAAACAACTTGTTTGACTGTTGGGAAAGTTCTACAGAAATAGTTCAACCTGCGTTTGGCTGGCAGTAATCTGAGCGGAGAAAGTGACGGGGTTCGCCACGTAGTCGTCTCCAAGTCCATTCACAATCTTTTCGTTAACATACACGCTCTTTCCTGTGCCAGTAGGTCCTACAATCAATAGGGCCACCTGATGCCGGAGGCAGAGGTCCATTAAATAATTGTATCTGCAGGAAAAATAAGCTTTTACCTAACGACAGTGCAATATTGTTACATATAGCGTTGTGCCTGTGTCTACCCATTTTGAATTATATAAAAAACGAAAACACTGTTTCCAGCGACTACGTGTTCTATGTATCATCACGGACGATCCAACTTAAGGCTATTTACCTTGCTGTGTCTATCGTGGGAACAATAATCCTTCTTATTTGGTTGTGCTGAGGTGCTTCGAAACCCCGAACAAGTTCATTCCAGTGCCGCCATGTCCCTCGGCCTTTAATTTCGAAAAAGAAATCGAAGACTTGCCCATCATTTGGATACATGGTCTCCAGCTTGGGGGGAAAACTTTCCGGAAAAGGATAAGAGGGTTCCTTGCCCGTGACAAGAAGTCGAAGAAACTGGTCAAACTTTGTTCGGGAGTCAAAATCTAGTATACCACCCACTGACCATGGGATGGCGAACAAAATCGCTCCTGTCAACCAAATCCTGATATGTTTCTGCTCCTTTTCCAAATCCTTTTCCACGTCCTTTAACTGAGTGTCCACCAAGTTCATGAATGACCTACATATAAGAGCATTTACTTTCTCAGCACCATCATTATAGCGCTTGACTGTGTTTTACACTCGCCCTAACACTATTATTACTACGGAATTACACAACAATCCTATCACCACCACGGCGTATGTGCCCGCATCAATTATTACAAAAATATCGCTCACTTGCACATATTGGACTCATTGGTCCGGATAAGTTCCTTGCAATTTTTTGCGACGAATCTTAGGGTGGCAGAAAGGAGAAAGCAGGACATGTCATAGATAAACTTATCCGCTCCTTCCAAATGCCACGCTTTATTCATTTCGCCGTAAATCCAGGAATCCAACAGGACCTTCCAGCCGAGAGCTGATGGCTCGAAGTAGATCATTCCACAGCGTGAAACCGTAGCCGGCGATGCCTGGACACGAGATTTCAATTCAGTGTTACATTAGAAGCTACATGGACACCCACAGAGAACACGGACGTATACATTCACTAACACATACACAGTCTGCATTTTCTCCAGATTTAAATCACGGTCACTACTCCGTCCGTCCACTCCGTGTCCCATATATAACTCTAATAGCAGTAAGTGTCAATTACCTGTGATAAATCCATGACTTCAAACACCATAGACATAGGCGCGGTCATTGCAATGATCTCCCCGGACATCAAACAAAGTTTTTTATTATCTGCACAAAAATACCCTCATTTAGAACTTTTTGGATCCTGGAAAAGCTTAACTTACTCTATTATTACGCGACATTACCATCCAAGACGGTGTTCATATTTTCAATCCAAACTGCGTCAACAGGGCCGTCGAAAATAACCCATTTACGGTCGTCAGAGTCATTTGTGGCAAATGTCCTACATAAAAGTAGCCATAATCGTTAGATACAGGAGCAGCTCGAGAATATAAAAAAATTGCCCCTTAGCCATTGTCACGCAAGCACATACATTCTCATTGACATTCGCGTAGTTCCTTAAACCGCAGTTTCATCTTTCTGTGCTTGTGACGATGGCAGCGGAATAAGGAAATACGTGAATTATTTTTACTTTTATTTGTTTTTCCAAATATTGTGACAAAAGTAAAGCACTTTACCGATAAACAGTTGCAATCACCCCATCGGACCACTCGTGTGATGCGGGATCAAAGTTACCATACAACTGGCCCATTGTGATTGCCTTCGGGTTGATTACGTCGTATAGTACTTTATTTTCTCCTAAATCTAGAGACTCAAGATGTGTGAGCGCATCAGCCAGAACCTTAAAGCAAAAATACTGTTATTAAGAGCTTTGCTCTTGTCGAAAGTTGGGGACATAGCTGGACTTATTACCCGTATAACAGACGTTTTTCCTCCAAAAGGGTCACCAACAAGCATGAACCCGTGACGAACAATCATCATTTCATACATTTGGATGATCTTAGTCTTGAAAACCTCAACGGCCTGTAGATTTCGTTCCTTGCACGACTATCGTAGGAAAAAATAAACAGCTGTTTTTATGTTTAAGCACAAATGTTTTTGACAGAAAAAGCATTGTGCATCATAGCAAACCTTCTCAATAGCCATGTAAAGATTCTTATAATCCGCCTCCGGGAGATCTACTCCTGGGAAAATATCCGAAATGATACCCTCAAATAATGGAATATCATGTGACAAAAATTTCGGTAAATTGACATCCATAATAGAACGAAGTAAAAGATAGTCTTCATTATCCATTGGGAATTTCAACTTCAGGTTGGCGGCCGCTAACAATACAGACTTTACAGCTCTCATACCTACACAAAAAAGTTCACTCGATTTAACCGGCTTCACGACAGTCTGAATTATTTAGATAGCTGTAATAAGAGAGACTGGAGTAGCCACAGGTTATCATTTGTACCGTAGTCGTAATGAAATTGAGATGAGAGTTGCTCAGAGCAAAGTCTGTACGTGGTCACGATTTTTACAGCCAGCTGTCTTGCAGCCACGAAACCACAAGAGTACAAGGAAATTTCTCCGATCAGAGCGTAGTCAGGTACCATCATAGCAACGGTTCTGAAGAGGACCTTCAAGTTATCAGGCAATTCGGATCGGCCAGCATATCCGGGATTCATGGTGATGCAAACATAGCAAGCAGGATTTAATTTTAACTCCGTGCCCTCAAACACAAAATACTCCATGTTCGCCTGTACGGCTCGGACAATGCAAAGAATTTGCTGGGCAATCACAGACAGTACTTCAAGTTCAATTCGATTAAATCTGGGTGGACAAAGGAGAAAGGCACATAATAAAGTAGTGACAGCAAACATGCCATATAAATAGCGACAGCGGTAGTCCCATGAAGGTCTCCCGGTAGTAATAAAACGAGCTTCAAGCATAAAAGTATATTTACTTACTCGTCGAAACATGCCCAAGCTCCACATGCTGCTAGTCCCTTAAAAAACTGGATGCATAGGATTTTCAGTCAATAAAGTTTACAAAACAGGCCTATAAGTAGTTGGCTGCTCATAGTTGGCTTATTCATTACCTTGCCCATAGCGATATAATCCAGCCCATCGGAGCAATTAAATACAACGCACTGAACTGCTAAAGCTTTCGCTAAATCCTTTGTCGTTTCTGTTTTCCCAGTTCCTGCGGGACCTTCAGGGGCTCCATTCAGATGCAAATGGTAAGCTCCGATGAGAGTACGATAGCATCTGTCTGTCAGGGGTGTGATCACGAGCCTTGGTGAATTTCCAAGGTACTCGTAAGCGTATTTCACAGTAGCATTTGTGATGCGAACAAGCGCATTGTAATCCTCCCAGTAATATCTGTAAATCATTTTTAATGAATTCCAACCCTAATATGGAAGAAGAATTTCATACTTTGTTGCTAACCTTAGCTGGGATAACCATAAGAAATCCGTTTCCAATTTAACTGTATCTTTCATGAGGTCAACCACATCTCGAGCATGGACATCTATAGTGACTAAGGCTCCAAGTGTTATTCGAGACTGCTTCGTTAGATTACCTCTTACGAGAGCCACAATGTCATTCAGTTGAGTCTGCATATAAACAAGCAAGGAAATGAGACATTCCAAAGCTGTGTTCGTGTTTCATAAAAAGGACAAATAGTTTGCTCCTTCTCATCTTACATTAAGACGTTCAAGGTACTGTGCCAATCCACCTGATGTCCCTTGAATAGCCTCATGGACCTCCATTGTCCAAAATATTTGAGACACGCAAATAACCACCTGACCCGGCCATTTAATCACCCATTCTGATCGCGGTGAATGTGTGTACGCATCGCGAGAATTTGCAATCACATCTCTCACTGACATAATCATCACTTCTTCAACCTGACAACAACAAAAAATTATTAAGTATCTGAATGTGTGGCAACGAACGCAGAGGTATATAACGGTCTCTGCATGAACGAGTCGACGTTTAAAATCATTACGCCTTTTCATCTTCCTTCTGTTTAGGAGAATCATCATTGCAGATGCCGAATACATGGGCAAGAAAACATGGTGACAGCATACTTCGAGAAAGAAATGAGAATTACCTGAAGCAACCATCGTTCTACGCATCCATGGGCTTCTACAGTATCTATGGGTTGACTAAAATAGACTCGTTCCCCTTCAGCGCTATACATTCCATGGATGACCAGGTCTGAATCGAAGTGCAGCTTGTTGATCCCCTCAAAACATTTTTTCAAGTGAGGTTGCACACGTAAAGGATCTTTCGTTTCCGATAAAATTTCCAGCATCTCATCGTTGGATAAGAAGAAAAATCTGGAAAATGTCGTTTATCAGAGATATAATTAGATCTGAGAGGTAGCTATGAAATTCCTTCCACATATTCATTATATCATGTCCTCTGTGAGAAAGAAACGCACCTAGGGAAGAAAAGACGCTTTTTCTCCAAATAAGCATTTAGTCCTTTGTTTATACGATCCAGCAGACCAACACATTCTTGGAATTTCTCAAGCAATCCTGGCTGACTTGCTGTTTCCACAACATTCGCAGATTCCCCAATGTTTGACATAATAATACGCCAAGTTGCATCAACTTTCTGCCGGCCAAGTACAACAAATAAAGTATCAAAATATCAGAAAACAGACAGACGTAGATGGACGAATTTCCGGGAAATCATATTTCACCACGAGGGAGAGCCAAGCCAGAATGATAATATACTCTATACCTTGAATAATCGACCTTCCTCAGGCATCTGTTGCATAATATCCTCAGAGGAGAAAACTGGTTCCAAGTAGAGCCATTGGGACTGGACTTTAAGCCATTCTTCCAACGTCTCCTGTGAGCGCAGTAAAGATTCCTCCCATCCTTTCACTTTGGCTGTAAAAACATAGATAATGGACGTATAGCACTGGGAAGCTAAATTATATGGGGGCCGGAAGTAAAAAGAGTGTATAGAGTCGCATAAATTACCCTCATGCGGTTTCATAAATGGGGAACCTTTCATCGTTTGTGTTTTCGTTATATGGTCTTCCAGGAGAAGTTGAATCTCCTCCACGGATGCTAAAATTTTGATTCCTGTATCCCTAGAAAAATGAGCAGTAAATTTTCCCATTACCCTAGTTGGTATTCCTCTTTCGCCTCCGATTATACAACAAAGCCTGCACAACGGCCGTATTTTACAACGTTTACAATAATATCCCCTTGCTTACTTATAATCTGACGTGTTCAGCTTAGAATTATCCCACTCCTTCTGCATTCTCTCTATAGACACTTCCAGGGCATGTTCCTTGCTGGCAGCTAAACTGACTCCTTCAAACCTGAAATTTTGTTCATCATGCGAAAAATAATAATCGTAACTACACTGCATATTCATATTGTCCCTCTGCCCACGCAGTCCCCAGGTAAAACAGCACATATGAAGAAGAATAACAGACTGGGCTCTTTTAAACTACAGGACCGCAGATTATCTCTTTCCAACAGTTTCCAACCCACATCAGAAATGAGCCGGGGCTGATCGATGGTGTACTTTACAGCTGGATTCAAGTTTCAATATGTATAACAAAAGTTCTCGTTTATGAAAAATGGCCCAAGCCAAGCTAAAATCATTTGCAAATTCGCCTTTCAGCACTTCATTCGGAAAAACAGTATCAGTGATCTATGCGATTTTCGGATCTTCTCATGATACTATCCACAATCGCGAATATCCCTACATTATTTCAGATGCAGCCGGAACGCTAAGCAAATTTTAAGATGTGGTAGGTGACGCGTGTTGCTTTTTGCAGCTATTTGCAATTAGGCTGTCATTTTTTCTAGACAATGATTATACACCAAAGACCAAATGATGACCCCAGTTTACGAACGGGCATACAGTGAGATTGGTGCTGAAAAATACTTTTAAATCCGTCATAGATCACCCCCCCCCCAGTCTGCCATTTTTCTGGAAAAGCGCTGTATGCAAAAAACCCTCTGGAATAATCGGTAGGAAAATGCAAGAGAGAAACTCACTTGTCCATATACTGAGCAAGATCCGTTTGCAAGAGTTTCCTTAGGCTTGTTCCAGTGTCTGGTGTTATATCGTGTCCAACAATCTCGGACATCTGATCCCAATGGCGTTGCTTCAGCCCCGGATTGCACATGATGCCAATGAAGGGCAAGTAGGACTAAAGAGATAGTACAAGGAAAAATCGAATGAAGGGACACGAAGAAGAAGAATAGTCGGCGCTTCATACATCATTCCTCCTATTCTATACAGCTAA